>OX439050.1:45736276-45938776 GCA_949317995.1 Acholoe squamosa
GCATTAGACTCTCCCCCAATGGTATTATTTCTGTGATCTCTTTAGTTGCCACCTGTAGATACAGTCCATCCACTGGTTGAAGCCTCTTTAGTTGTCGCACTTTCCTCACCAGTAACGCTATTATTATTATCAGTACTATCAATATCAATGATAACATAGCTATTGTCGTTTTGTGTTCCGGATCTTCTTCCTCATAATTACCTCCGACATCTTCACCGTATTTTTCATAGTCCCAAGTTTCTAGACTCCTTATTCTCATAGGCATTCTTGCTAATATGTATGCCATTAATAGTCTTTTTAAACAAAAATATTGTACCACCATCAGAGTCATAACAATCACCCCTGCAATCATTATTGGTGAATAATCCCATAGTGATTCAGTAGGAAAATGGCCTCCACCACTCATGCCATCCAAATCAGGTAATGCCGATCCGTCTTCCATTGCACTCACCAAATTCTTCAGATTGACAGCTGCTGGCGACTGTTGTATTCTAGCCTTGTGCTTCATTTTGGTCTTTACTAATTTTGGCAACACTTCATCTTGCAATACCTCCACAGTTTCACCATTTAATACGGCCTTTATCCATGTCAACTTCTTAACACTGTTCATTTGTAGCAAATCGTTATTTACAAAAGTCACATTAGTTTCCATGTTCACATGACCACATCCTGCCAAGCTGTAAGGCATCCACGCCCCGGCAGTCATGAATGCGCAATCACACCCAATATTCAATATGGCGTAATGATGCATGTTCACCTTAACAGGTGGGCTTGACTGACACATCAATTGACCTTGTATGTCGGGTCCCGATACCAAAGTACGACCCTTTCCCAGTGCTATCGCAAATGAAGGAAAATTTGGTTGCACTATATAGTTGATCTCACATGTTTCTGCTATGGCCACCTTGTCATTTCTTATTAGTGCCGCCATGCACCCTCGCTCGGCTATTTTTCTCATGTGTGGAATATCTGGGCATACTGCTATTGAGTTGCCATGGCAACGCGCCCAATTCACCACTGGCTCTGATATATAATACCGCCCATTCTTTGATATGGCTACTTCTGATGGCAATCCCTCTATTCTCGTCCCGTCAGCTTCTTTATTGGCCAGCCGCACTGGTACTGGAAACACCTTTACAGAGTATACACAAAATATGTGTTCCTCTGACACCACCGGAATCCTTATCTGCATTTTTACACGACCTTGGTGCTGATATACTCGCACCACACTATTATCATAGTAATATTCCGGATCAGTAAAAGCGACTCTAAATCGTGGGTACGTAGCCTTTAGATATACTTCAGTGTTGATTATAGCTTCTTTCAAATCTTCTCTAGTGACCAATTTTGAGGATAGTTTTCTTCGTGATGCCAATCTTACCTCAGCTGCCATATCCTTTATCTCAATGAGTTCATTTAATAAATGAATGATATACCCCCATTTGACCCTTGTCAGCAGGCTTTCATGGTTGTATACAATGGATAGTTCATATAATGCCACACTGTGCATAGTTTGAGTTCTTTCCAGCAACTTCCGTCTCTTCAATGATATCTTAGCCATTTCATACAATTGTAACTGTCTATCAGCCAACTCTCCCACTTCCGCCATGACGTCCTCCAAGCCATTGCTAGTACTTGTGGCCAATGTTTTAATAACATCACGCATCTTATAATATGATGTCTTCAGTAATTGAATATCCTTTTCATTTCTGGCTACATCATCAGCTCTTCCAGTGCCAAAAATATAGTACGACAACTCTCCTATAATATTTAGACCCGGTATACCTGCTCTCTTAGACCTTTTGACTTGTTGTTGTTCAGGTATGTTTTCCATCAGCTTTTCCACTTCCTCCTCTCTGGCCTGTATTAATTTTCTAATAATTTGATTCAGCCATTCTTCTTTCTGTTTGATGTTGTCACAGGTATCTTCAAATAATAAGGTTCTGTTATGATGTTGAATATCACACATAACCTGCATATTCTTCACACATTGTTCATAAATACTTTCCATTTCCGGCTCTGGTAATCTATCTGGTATCTCTAATACAAACACTTGTGACACATGATTGTGCTCAGCCGTAGAAATACGTCTACCAGGTTGCAAAATGACACCTAATTCGGCTCTCTCTAAAGTCTCGAAAGTGTGCCTTCCAGCATCTACCACACCCCACAAGGAACATAAGACACATAGTATAGTTAGCCACGCCATTTCCTTCTTATTATGGCTTCCGGTTACAGTTCGAGTTGGGCTACTACGACTCCTAACTGATCGCTCCTGGAATTTTTTATGGATCTTGAACACTTAATAAGCCCTATCGTGTCAGATAGTTCACCAGTTCATGACCCTTTTACCCCTTCTTGTATATATTTTCCCGTCACTCTGAACACGTGTGCCTTCCTCTCCTATCTAGCTGTACGTCTCTTCCATCTGATAACACCAATTTATTGGATTGGAGTCTTTGTCTCAGCGACTCCTCCTAATGTGCCCTCAATTTTTTTTTTACTATAGTTTTCACTATATTTTTGTTTTCTTATTTCAACTTCCCATCCCCTTTGGTTAGATACCTAGAATTAAATTCTCAGTCGATGCTTGACTTCCACCCTGTTCGCACTGAAGATGGCTAGCTATTCCAGCGTTTCTGTCAATGGCGCACTCGTCTATCTCCCGATAGATCGTCTCCAGCCCGGCTTCACCTACATCGTCGGCTGCAGAGACCTGTCCTCCACAGATGCTAACGTTACTCCGTGCATGCTAGTATGCACCGGACCGCAAGGCGCGACCATGCCCTCACACACCACCATTCGAGATCATCTACGCTTAGCTTGTAACATGACTGATATGACACTGCGCGTCATCCACCTGGATGGGATGCCCGATCCCAGTTACCGCCTGCAATCAACTGCTGCTGTTCCACCTATTCCTACTCCTGCTTATCAACCAGCTTATGTCGACATCACTCCGCCTCCAGGTTGGCCTGACGTTGAAGTCGCACCAAATCCTTTTTCATTTGTTTCTGTTGTTGAACTTGCTGCAGACACTGTGCTCCTTTCATTGTAAGTGCTATTGCAATAGTTGTCTTGAATCATCCACGTATTATAGTATTGTTGGTATTGCTGTTCTCCAACACTATCGTACCAGCTATCTGCCATCCGTCCATCAGCACCTGCTATTTACTGTGAGGTCTTATCTCGTCCCTCGCTGTGCGCGCACTGCCACCTCCTGATGCATCTCCTCCTGCATATACCTGTTGCGCTGGCCTCCCCCCCCCTCCCTTTTTCTCCTACCTTGCCCTACTTTTCCCTTTTCTTTGTGTATCGCCCTCCTTTCCGTCTACCTGCATGAGTCAGCTTGACCTGCTCCTCCGGGCGGCCCCTCCCCCTTCGGCACCTGCATCACCCCCCCTTCTCCCTCATAGCAACACACGTGAATACTACAGGATTATCGCCCATCCTGTAGCATCCCGTCTAAGCTCGCCCTATTCTCCCTCGCTGGATGAGCTGAGCTCCTCTCTGCCTCTCCTGTGATGCTTACAAATCGGTCCCTTTGGAATGATATGTTCACTGCTAGATTCCTTACTCATAATAGCCCCCGCAGCCAATTGTGCTCTCCTATCTCTTTGCCTCCGTCTTCTCTCAGCCCTATCCTCTCTCTCTTTTCTTTTCTGTCTCCTCTCCATTTCTTCTCTCTCTCTGTCTTCGTCCATCTGCCTCTTCACCTCAACATTTCTCACTCTACCCTTCTTTTTCTCTTCATTATCCTGTCTTCGGCCACCCTCGACCTTATCAATATCACTATCCTGTAACCCTTTCTTTTTACACCAATTATCGACCACAGCTTCCTGCCTGTGCTTCTCCCGGCTATCTCGCCGTACAACTCCATCTTTCTCATTATCAGATTCCTGTACAGGTGCGCGCGGTCCAGCTCCGGCCACCTCTCTCTTTTTCTCATGTGCACTTCTATCGTCGTCTGACGTGTTCAATTTGTCCTCCTTATCAGCGCCCGCTAACGCTGTATCCTCCAGACCAGATGAAGGATGTTCCACCTCAGTCACCCCTCTCGGGTTCTCATGTCCTATGTCTTCTTTATCCACTTGTGATTCCACTTCTGACTTATCCACTTCCACAGACCTCTCATCTTTGGCTTCTCCTTCGTCATTTTCACCCTCCCCTTTGTATGCTCTCTTCAGTTTATTCACATTTACTAAGTGAGGTATCTCTTTGCCCGTCTTCACTGCTCTCAACCTCACCCTGTTATCCCCCACCACTCCTATTACCCTATGTGGCCCCGTGTATCTACCAGCAAACTTCGATGTATTATTCACCGCGCATTTCGGATCATAGTAATATACCCACTCCCCTTCTATAAACGAGACAGGTCGTGCCCGTCCATCCAATCTACGTCTGAGCTGCTCCTCATACCTAGCAGTATGAGCGTTGGCCGCCTCTTGTAATAACTGTATGCTATGATTTGTTCTAAGAAACCAATCCCTCTCAGATGGCACTTTAGGCAGTGGCCTTTCCTCAGCAAAGGACATAGCCACTGGATCCCTCCCGAATTGTAGCGCATATGGTGAGAACCCCGTCCTCATACTGATATTGGAGCGCACTGTCCACAATGCAATGGGTAACAGTTCTGGCCAGTGTTCATGATCCTCGGTCACATAGCATCCTATCGTATCCTCTAATGATTTATGCAATCTTTCAACCCTGGCATTTCCGGTCGGATTCCTAGAAGACGTAAACCTCTGTTTGGTTGATAGTCTAGCTGTGACCTCACGAAAAACCTGACCCATATACGTAGACCCTCTGTCACTACACAGCACTTCCACCTTGCCGTACCTACACACGATCTCCCGTAGAAACACCCCAGCTGCCGTGTGCGCAGTTGTGTCTTTAGTACAGAATGCCTCCGGCCATCCCGTCAGAAGGTCTATGAAGGTCATAATATATTTATAACCTTCTTTGGACCTACGTAGTGGCCCAACAAAATCTGTCTGTATCACTTGCCATGGATAATCCGGCGTATCCCATGACCTTGCCTTGGCCCTAAAATGAGGTGCTCTTTTTCTCAACGCGCACCTTTCACATAGCCGCACGTACCTAGCTATGTCCACCATCATATTTTTCCAATAAAACCGAGCCTGTACTTTTGTATTCAGCGCCACTGTTCCCACATGTCCTCCGCACATGATATCATCATGCATGAGATAGAGCACTCTATTCACCATAGCCTTAGGCACCACTATTCTTGGGTTTAGGTCAGCTATAGGCCCACCCCTCTTTCTAGCTGGTTTTATATACTTGCATAACAATCCATCCTTCATACCCATAAAATCAGCATTATGTAAAATCCCTCGCGCCTTTTCCTCATCCACTGGCAATTCATCTCCCGCCAAATATCTCATCATCCCCCTGCAGAATCCATCCTTCCACTGCTCCTGAATGAAGGTTTCCCTATCCAATTCCTCCCCTACCAGTTCCATCACGAGTAACTCACATCCCACCTCAGGCTCAAACTCCCCCGACTCCTCGCCAGGTGTATCCTGTCCCACTGCCAACGGCACTCTGGATATAAAATCCGGCAGGTAGTGAGTGGCTCCCGGCTCATACCTAATCTCATAGTCAAAGTCAGTCATTGCTAAACCCCATCTAGTCAACCTTTTGGATGGAGCCTTACTGGCTTGTTGAAGCAAAGGTATTAATGGTTGATGGTCTGTAATTATCGTGATCTTAGCTCCCGTCAGCATATCCTCAAATTTCTTCAATACTCTTATAACAGCTAGGCCTTCTTTCTCTGTTATAGTGTAGTTTCTTTCAGCCTTTGTAAATGTATACCCATAATATGTTACCGGCCTCAGCAATCCATCCCTCTTTACACAGATGGCCGCTCCACACGCGCCATCCGAAGCATCTGTTAAAACATAAAAGTGGCCTCCAATCTCTGGGTGAACCAATAACGGTGTGCTTGCTAATGCTGCTTGTATTTTCTTGAATGACACCTCACACTCATCCGTCCACTTAAATGGCACCTTGATTTTCAACAAATTATTCAGAGGCATCGACAAAACAGCATAGTTAGGAATAAAACTCCTGTAATAATTACAAAGCCCCAGAAAGGACCTAGTTGTATGTTCATTATACGGTCTGCCAAATTCCTGCACCTTTCTGATCACTTTAGATTGCGTCTGCACTCCTTCAGCATTAATAATGTGCCCCAAAAACTTGATTTCCGCTTTGCCCCACTCACACTTTTCCGGCTTGACTGTTAAACCTGCTTTACCTAAAGCTGCCAATACTCTGCCGACATTAGTAATATGGCTCTCCACATCCGGATCAAAGATAATGATATCGTCTAGGTAGGCTAGACAAGTACGTGGTATTAAGCCTCCTAGTGCTAATGACATAATCTTAGTAAATTGCCATGGGCTCTGCTTCATACCAAACGGCATCCTCGTCCATTGCCAAACTCCCGAGGGTGATTCAAATGCTGAATATTGCCTGCTGTCATGATGTAAATCGCACTGATGATACCCACTGAGCAAATCCATGGCTGTAAAGATTATAGGTTTTCTGTATGCCATATACAAAAACATGCTTCTGGCTGTGGGCATAGGGTATGTATCATCCGCCGTAATAAGATTTAACATGCGATAGTCTGTACATAATCTAGCCTTTCCATCCTTCTTCTGCACCACCACCAACGGACTTCTCCAGACGCTGTCACTGGGCTCTATAATTCCCAACTTTAACAATTCCCTCACCTGTTCATCAATAATATCCATCTTCTGAGGAGAATACCTGTATGGTCGCGCCATACACGGACCCTTGGACTCATCGACCCTTATTTTCATTGGAGCCAATGAACAATGACCCAACTCCTTCATAGAAAATGCTATAGTGTCCATGTTAACCACCAACATTTCTCTGAATACCTTCTGCTCTTCCGGCGTCATCATAGTGTCACCCAAATCAAGGCTCCTGATCTTCTTAATTTTATCCAGCCTCTCCTGCTCACTCAATGTAGAAACGCCACATCCACCACCATTGTCCTGACGATCCTGCCGGTGTATTGATCCCCCTCTAGCATCTTGACCATTCTCCCGCCGTTCTTCAGTACATCTTGCCAAAATCTCACGAGCCTCATCCTTTCTATCCCTGCCAACATTAGCTGCATCAATTACCTCCAGCAAATTAAGTTCCGGTTCATCTATGTCTTCCGCGTATGCTATAACCTCAGTTGTATCCACATACACTTGCCTGTCAGAGAGATTAGCAATTCTCATATACCATTTCTTCCCCACATAGTTCACCGCACCATCCGCAGCTACCACCGCCAAATTAGATGGTCTCAACAAGACCGTTGTTCCAACCCTTTCAGCCGCAACATCCCATCCTTTCACCGTCACCAATCTTTCCTCCCATGGGTCCAAAATCGCCGCTACTTCAATTGAGACCGGATCCTCAGTAAAGAGACGCACCTTTCCGTCTATAGCTATAATCTGTGCCCTTGCGTCAATCAGAAAATTACGTCCCAGCACAATATCATAAGCCAGTGAATCCACCACATTAAAATCATAGTATATGCAAGCACCATCCATAAAACACTGCAGTCGCACCGTCTCATAAACTTGTAACGATGTTTTGTCCCCCAGACGCACCTTCCCCAATTGAGATGGCTGCCTGTCCCAAATTGCTCTCTCACTTATACTACTCACAATTGTCCGTGCTATAAAACAATCAGACGCGCCCGTGTCCACTAAACATCTGTATGTATTCTCGTCAATAGTACACTGAACCAACCATGGCGCTTTGTCTTTTGATCCCCTGTTTCCCGACCCATCCCCTGATATCAAATTTAATTCTGGGGTAGGAATGAGCCGTTGTGCCCGTTTCCCGGCCTGCGAACATCATTTCCCTGATCTCGCTGGTCTCTGTTCTGCTGAGAGGATGACAACTGATCCCTGTATTTCTTCAAAAACGTGCACTCCTCTGTAGAATGTGTAGTAGAGTCATGAATCAAACAATAGATCGCTCCTCCTCCTTTCTGACTCTCTCCTGCATCTCCCATCATCCTAGCATATTCCTGTGCTCTTCTCTGACCTTTATCATCCCCCTGTTGACCCTGCCTGCTTCCTCCTGTGTATCTCTGTCCCTGAAACCTGTTATTGAAATACTGAGATGCGTTATACTGATTTCCACCGCGTCCCCCTTGATAATTCCATCCTCGACCTCCACCGCCTGTAGCAAACTGCCTATTCTGACCATATGTTCCCACGCCAGTCCCTCTGCCCGCCTGCGCCTGATACTGCCCTTGTGAGTTACCACCCCTTCCAGCATATTGTCCCTGCTGATTCTCCCGTCCATGTTCCATCTCCCTGAGCCCCCGTCTATATTCCATAGTGCACATCTCCACCACTGCTTTAGTTTGTTCTCTAGCATACTCTTTAGGATCGAATTGATCGTCCCCACATGCTCCATCCCGAGTCCCCTCAGACTCTAGCATGTGTAGCTGCGCCACACCTTTGGAGTTCCTGCCCTTCTCCACATTTTCCCAATAAGACGCCAGTCTGAGAGCCTCTTCAAAAGAATCAGCATTGTGTTTCATCAGGTCCTTATCAATGGGCGGAAGCAAACCCCCCACAAAGACTGACAGTTTGATGACATCAGGAACATCCAACTCATCATATTCCTTTATTTTCAATGCGAAGTCCCAGACCGACTGTCCCTTTTCCTGCTTCAGACAGTGCAAATCCCTATGTTTCTGCCACAGTGGCCTTTTGTCTTCAAAAACCCTCTTCACTATAGCCACTACTTTGTCCAAAGTATCCTTTTCCCCCTCTGGAATACCATCCATCCATTTCGATGCCCCCTTCTTCAAGCCCAATTTTGCATACTCAAGATGTTGATCCGGAGACCATCCAAATAGCTTTTGCATTCCATTCAATTCCTTGAAATATCTCCGATAATCCTCCCCAGGCTCCCCATTGAAGGATGGTAGTTTAACATTCGGACTAGGCGCCATGTCGTCGTCTTCAGAACCAATAATAGGTGCAATATCCTCCTCCACCTGTTTCTCCGCATCCAAATCACCCACTGAGCTCTCTTCACTATCGTTCCCCTGTACACCAGTTCCAACACCTGCAGCTACGGAGCCCTCAGCGGCTTCCTCCCGGGCCTCCCTTTCTATCTGCCGTCTTCTCTTTTCGTCCGCTCTCCGAGCCCACCAATCCTCCCAGTCACCCGAAACATCAGTCTGAAGATGGCTATTTAGAACATCATCTAAATGCCCCTCATCTGTAGTACGACCTGTACTATTGCCTGAGCGGATATTCGCAGTTACCTTTCTCCAATGTACAGTGTCGTTCAAAAATCTCTCTCTTCGTGCTACACGCTCCCGGTCTATCTCCAGCCTCGCGGGCGGCTCCTCCCCATCAATGGCCTGCCGATATCTCAGCTCCTGTTCCAATATGGCCCTCCCCCTCTCTATGCTTTGTCGTACCCTAATATTAGTGTTCTGCAAACCTGTAATAACTTCATCCACCCTTGTCTTACTCACAGACTCTCCCAGACGACTGCCACTTTGATCACCTGTAATGACCGGTGTAGTACAGCTTGTCCAATCCTGTCCAACTCCACCATTCTCATCCTGACCCACCAAGTCCTTATCACTTAACTTTCTCCCATTCTCAACAACCACCAAGAAACCAGACGGTAGCAATCCTGCACTCCCCCCTTGTGAATCACCACAGGCCTCCGACCCCTGTTCCTGTATCTTCCCACCGACGTCCTCGCTTTGCCCTGGCACTGCCACCACCATAGACGCCCCTTCTACTGAATCATTCTCCCCATGTGCGTCCCCCTCATTCTCATGACCATCCTTTGTTCCACTCTCATCCACCTGTCCGTCTCCATGTACTGGCTCAATTAACCCCAATGACGTTGCAATTGCTTCAAAATTCAAATCCTCATCACCAATATCCGCCACATCCCCCTCAGATGCGCGTCTGATTCGTCCCTGGTCCGCTGTACCCTCAAACTCAAGGCACCTAGGAGTAGCCTTACAAAAATTAATACTGGAGCTTCTAGCAATGGGCGTCGAAAAATACTTATAATTCACTAATCTGTCTCCTGTCGTCCATCCTTTGCAGAGATTATCAGGCCGTTCCCCTGCATCAGCACTCACTGTGTGCTCCTGAACCGCCGCCTGTTGCCCATCACTAGAAATATCAGCCCTGGTCTCCGACTCTGCCGCAGATGACTGATGCTCGTTCTCCACTCCCAATGCTGAGAATGGTCCAGAGGTATCGTCCACCACCACCGACCCTGCTGGTTCAGAATCAGCCGCAGTAGACAATTGTAGGCCAGACGTCCCCCCAGACTTGGGATCCCTTTGAGACGACGCCCGCTCCTCCTCTGACCGAGCCACGGGGAATCCAATCTCTCTAGACACCACCTCTCCAGGCAAAAGCACCACTTGCGACCTGGGTCCTAATTGCACATGCACATGTGTGTGATCCGATCTAAGAGTGACACGTGATTGATCAGGTCCCGCTTCACTCACTTCGGATCTTCCACCCTGTCCCTCTGCTACACCACTATGTGCTACTGCTGCATTCCCAGGCAACGTGCGCGCTGCAGGTATGATAGTATAGACTTCCACACCGTCACTACTGTCAGTGTGTGGCGATGCCGCTGAGTCACATCCAGCGTCTGAGCTGTTAGGTATCGGGTACGGCGAGCCGCTCATCAGTACAATGATAAGCCCAACCACTAATTCTCCACCATCTGGGCTGTGTGGGTTGTGTTTATATGTATATTAATGTGGTATAAGTTGTGTAGTTATTATCAGCTCACTCCGCTAATCTCACGTATTTGGGAAGACTAACTCTAGTGGTATGATGTTGGCTCAGCCCATCCTTTTAACCAACACCAAGACGCCGATACAAGTCACCATTTATTGTTCATTGGTTATTCACAGTTACAGCTGATGATGAGTCCACTCATGGTTGTACAGCTTCAACGACATCAGTCTATTCATACAAGCAGTTCATGTTCAACAATCCGATGCTACTGGAGAGGTATAAGTGCCATAGAGATCCTGTTCAATCCGTTCTTACATTGGCTAAGTGTAATACTAAATACTAAACAGCTTCATCCTCGTCTACTCCAGGAGTATGTGTTGCCTCCTCGGCTGCTCCCACAATACTGACTCCTCCCTATCTCTTACCAACCCCTCACACCTTTCAGACGCCGATGTTTGGCTCACCCGTATTCCCCCCTCCCCCTCTACAGAATCTACCTGACCAGATCTCGTCGACTCCCCTCCGTCTACACATTCCACAGCCTACCATAAACTCTATACTACCATAAACCCTATACAGGACTCCCATAGCACTCTCCCATATAGCATATAATAAATACACACATAATACAGCATACAATAAATACCTACACAAGTGTACCCTGTTATACCCGTTCATTATAATTATTGGCTATTGATGACAAAACAGTAGGGCGCTACCACGCCCTGGATAGTGCACAGGTGGACTGGCTTGGGCCGAAAAGGCTCCAGTCAAAAAAATTATTCGCTGATACTTTTTCAAACCGATTTTTTAGGGGGGCATGTTTTTTAGGGGAATGAAACACCCCAGATGCATACCGAACACTCCATATCCGCGCATATCATTTGCATAATTAGCATAATCATGCAGTGTCCTTGTACTTTTCAATATATATAGATATGTGCCATTGCTCCCTTATAGAATTCATATGCTTGCAAGTATAAACTACTGACACCAAGTGACTAAGTATTGACATTAAAAAGATAAATGGCATTTTATTCATATGTGCATCATGCCCAGATTGGCATGATGCAATTTATCTCTGAATCCATCAGGAATAGGCATGTAAAAGTTTGAAAAATAGAATCAGCATGGTGTAAAACCTTAAAATTGATATGTTACACTTTGAAATCTATTGATAAACAGCAGAGAAAATGTGGGTTGATTCATTGGTGCATCATGCCCAGATTGGCATGATGCACTCTATCTCTGAAACCATCAGGAATATGGATCTAAAAGTTTAAAAAATGGAATCGGCATGGTTGAAAACCTTGAAATTGATATGTTACATGTTGAAATCTGTCAATAAACAGCTGAGGAATAGGCATTGATTCATTTGTGCATCATGCCTTGACTTGCATGATGCACTCTATCTGAGCAACCATCAAAGATATAAGTCTATAAGTTGAGAAAATAGAATCAGTATGCTTAAAAATATTAAAATTGATACACTACACTTTGAATTCTGGCAATAAACAGCTGATGAATAGTCATTGATTCATTTGTGCATCATGCCTTGACCATGAATTGACATAGAATTGACATTGTGGATAACCTTGAGATTGATATATTACATGTTGAAACCCAGCTATAGTACAGCGTCCTAGGACAGGGAGGAATTGTTGCCCATTTGTCGACCAAAAAAGAAGACAATAGCTCAGCTACTGAAAACATCAGTGCATGACCTAGACCGCTTAGGCCTTGATGAGATCCTTTCAGTTATTCTTTTTTTTTTAGGTATAATATTTAAGACCTCTCCTCAGACTAAATAGGCAATAACAAAACAAATTTATATAAGACCTATGCAAGTCTGTGTTTGTCACAGGTCGTTCTGGGCCACCTGATTGATGTTAGTGACCATTGGGAAACCTCAACTACCCAATTATTTTGTTTTCCATGTGTGTCCGCCATCTTGTTTTTCAGAAACACAGGGATCCAGGCCATATATGGTCAATTTTGATCTTCAAAATTTATCAGATGGATGTTAGTAACCATAGGGACACCTCAACTACCCAACTCTATTGTTTTCCATGTGTGTCGGCCATCTTGGTTTTTAGGAAACACAGGGATCAAAGGCCATATATGGCGAATTTCGATGTTCAAAAATTATGAGATGGATGTTAGTGACCATAGGGCTACCTCAATAATATGCACTATTTGTCAGCAATTAGTCAATATATGTCAGTATTTACTCACTATTTGTCAGCAATCAGTCAATATATTCCAGTACTTAGTCATTATATAACAACACTTGGTCCATATATGTCAGTAATTACTCACAATTTGTCAGATATTAGTCAATATATTCCACGACCGCGAAGTGTAAGTGGAATATTGAACCATAGACCCACAAGTGCTCTATCATAACTTGATTAAGGCGTTTATCTCACATTTGTCTCCATT
Source organism: Acholoe squamosa (assembly GCA_949317995.1). Lineage (NCBI taxonomy): Eukaryota > Metazoa > Annelida > Polychaeta > Phyllodocida > Polynoidae > Acholoe > Acholoe squamosa. Next base: position 45,749,521 of record OX439050.1, read on the forward strand.
TTGTATTAATTTCTTACCTTATAACCCTGTATTTAATGTAGGAGAAGACATTTTGTAAGTGCATGCGATCCGCAAGGTTTGCCAAGCCACCGTAGCTATTGTTTTTACTCCACCCGTCATACCCTCGTCTTTCCAAACACTTTTCGGGTAGAATCCAAGCATGTCAGCTCCTGTTCTTCTAATGCCAGCATTAATATAGGATCTCTAGTTGGTGTTCGCCTACACTTTGCCTCCATTTTCTTCGAAATAAATGAGAATCCAATGATTTTACATAGCGATCCAAAGCACACGGCCCGGTACACAGCCATTGCGTCTTCTTTACGAAGCGGGGAGGTGCCCGGATGTAACAACTAGGTCAAATACGCGTGCTGACCCGTATCGCTATGGAAATGTTTGATATTAACCTTTTAACCTATCTATTCTTTACTACATGGTGCTGAGGATTATTCTTGACAAGTTTCAGTGCCATTCTGGTCTATATAGAGGCCAAATACCAACAAATTCTTTATCAAACGAAGCGAAAAGCCAAGCCGGGCCGTGTTGAAACTGGAAAAGTAGACCGGATGTCGGCGCGTGACACACTTATGGGTCAAAGGTCAGCAAGCCGCAATGGCGGGTGCCGAGACGTATTGCTATGGAAAATCAATGGATTCTTATTTATTTAAAAAAAAATGGCGAAATTAGGCATGGCATGTTCATCTAGGATATCTAAGGATGTTTCTCTGTTAATAACTCATCCAGGCTCCATTGGATTCTATGCTAATGAGGTCTGTAAACATCAGGACAGCTTTTTCATATCCTTGATGTACATTGCTTTGTATCACCAGTCGGCTTAGTATAGTTGACAGCGCGCTCGTCTCCTGCCACAGCGGCCGGGGGATCGATTCTCCGTTGAACCTAAATGGTTTTAATAGGAAATGTATGGAGGAGTTGACTTTGTATTCTCCTCCGATTTATTAACATGTCCAGATGAAACCAGCACCTTCTTGAAGACGAACAAAAGGTCTGAGAGTGCGTTTTGGCTGGATAAGGAACTGGGGTTATGAGCAAAAAGGCACTGTCCAGAGTGAGTAATTACTGACATATTGTCTAATTTCTGATAAATAGTGAGTAATTACTGACATATATTGACTAATTGCTGACAATGTGAGTAATTACTGACATATATTGACTAATTGCTGACAAATAGTGAGCAATTACTAACATATATTGACCAATTGCTAGTGAGGAATTACTAACATTTATTCATTAAAATGCGAGTAAATAATGGAAAAGTTTCAATATTTAAGATGTCATCTACCACTACAACAATGTTGTACCTATCAGTTACTTTTTTTTTTTAAAGTATCTTAAACCTCCTTAAGCCTTCATAATAATTGCATCCTTTACCTTTGTATCCATTACCTTTGCATCCTTGTATCCTACTGACTTATATTGTCTAATTGCTGGCAAATTGTGAGTAAATACTGCCATGTATTTATTCACAATTTGTCAGAAAATAGTCAATATTTAGCGTTTAATGTATGTTATGGGAACGCACAAGTGGGTTTATTTAGCGTTTAATCAACGTTATGATAGAGCACGCGTGGGTATATGGTTCAATATTCCACGACCACGTAGTGGGAGTGGAATATTGAACCATATACCCACAAGTGCTCTATCATAACTTGATTAAGGCGTTTATCTAACATATTTCTCCATTTTGTATCAATTTCTTACCTTATAACCCAAGATTTAATCCAGGAGAAGACATTTTGTAAGTACATACGATCCGCTCGCTTTGCCAACCCACCATGGCCATGTTGTCACTCTGTCCAACATAGCTCCACCTTTACACTCATTTTTCGGGTATAATCCAATCATGTCAAGTCCTGCGGGTCTCCCCAACCCATCTTTAAAAGGGGTCTGGTCTCCCTTTTCTGTCCTCTCTTATCCTCTGACCTTCATTCTCATTCAATGCGGGCTTCCCTAGCCCACTTAAAAGGGTCTATATCTCTTCTTTCCTATCCCCTCAGGATGTGTGTGGTGCACATATGCATGGGCACTGACACATTCCTCTGTGAAATTGTGTAATGTCATGCCATGAATATGACCTTAGCTGTCGAAATGGCGTTAAACATCTATTACTCACTCACTCATGTCAAGTCCTGTACTTCTAACACTGCCAAATATACGATCTCTAGTTGGTGTTCGCTTACATTTTTTATCCATTTTCTTCAAAATAAATAAGAATCCATTGATTTTCCATACCGATCCAACGCACACGGCCCAGTACACGGCCATTTCGTCTTGTTGACAGAGCGGGGAAGTGCCCGGATGTAAGAACTAGGTCAGCCATGCGTCGAGCAAGGAATGGCCGGACGGGGCGGGTCCCGACTCGTATCGATGTGGAAAATCAATGGATTCTTATTTATTTTGAACAAAATGGAGAAATTAGGCATGGCATGTTCATCTAGGATATCTAACGATGTTTTCCTGTGAATAACTCCACCAGGCTTCATGGATTCTAGGCTGACGAGGTGTGTAAACATCAGGTATGTGGGGAAAAAATTTTCAAATACTGGATGTACATTGCTTTCTATCACCGGTCGGCTTGGTATAGTGGACAGCGAGCTCGCCTCCTGCCCCAGCGGCCGGGGATCGATTCCCCGTTGAACCTAAACGGTTTTAACAGGAAATGTATGGAGGAGTTGACTTTGTATACTTCTCCAATTTATTAACATGTCCGGATTGAAACCAGCAGCTTCTTGAAGACGAAGAAAAGGTCTGAGAGTGCGTTATGGCTGGATAAGGAACTGGGGTTATGAGCAAAAAAGCACTGTCCAGGCCCAGATAGTTAGATAAGGGTTAATAATCCACGACCCCTTCGGGTTTATGGATTATTAACCCATAAACCCACTTGTGTGTTCCCATAACATACATTAAAGCGTTTATCGAACATATTTCTCCATTTTGTATTAATTTCTTACCTTATAACCCAAGAATTAATCCAGGAGAAGACATTTTGTAATTGCATCCTATCCGCATGGTTTGCCAAGCCAGCGTAGCCATTGTTTTTACTCCACCCGTCAAACCATCGCCTTTCCAAACACTTTTCGGGTATAATCCAAGCTTGTCAAGTCCCATACTTCTAGCAGCACCAAATATACGATCTCTAGTTGGTGTTCGCATACATTTTGTCTCCATTTTCTTGAGCGATACGAGTTGGCACCCGCCTCGTATGGCCATTCCTTGTTCAACGTGTGGTTGACCTAGTTCTTACATCCGGGCACCTCCCCGCTTTGTCAACAAGACGAAATGGCCGTGTACCGGGCCGTGTACGTTGGATCGGTATGGAAAATCAATGGATTCTTATTTATTTCGAAGAAAATGGAGAAGTTAGGCATGGCATGTTCATATAGGATATCTAAGGATGTTTTCCTGTTAATAACTCCACCCGGCACCATTGGATTCTATGCTAAGGAGGTCTGTAAACATCAGGTATGTCGGACAAATTTTTCATATCTTCCATGTGTGTCGGCTTGGTATAGTGGACAGCGAGCTCGCCTCCTGCCCCAGCGGCCGGGGATCGATTCCCCGTTGAACCTAAACTGTTTTAACAGGAAACGTATGGAGGAGTTGACATTGTATACTTCTTCAATTTATTAACATGTCCGGATTGAAACCAGCAGCTTCTTGAAGACGAAGAAAAGGTCTCAGAGTGCGTTATGGCTGTATAAGGAACCGGAGTTATGAGCAAAAAAGCACTGTTGAGGCCCAGATAGTTAGATAAATGTCAGTAATTCCTCACAATTTGTCAGCAATCAGTCAGTGTATGTCAGTATTTAATCGCTATATATCAGAAATTAGTCAACACATGTCATTATCTACTCACAATATGTCAGCAATTAGTTAATATATCTCAGGAGTTACTCACTATTTGTCAGCAATTAACCAGAATATTTCAGTAATAAAGCAATAAATGATAATAGAATTATATTAATCTAGAGAATACGACCGAGCAGCTATTACAGCAATGCCGTATTTCTAACTGATAATAGAATACATAACCATAAGTAAATGAATTCAGAAAATAAGACCGAGCAGCTATTACAGCAATGCTGTATTTCCAACAGACATATGAAGTCCTTACTTTGATAAAATCTAGAAACCTGATAATGATCATAGTTATGAAAATGATCCTAGAGTCATGGGAGTCCTCGTTTTACCATTCTACTTCACTTTTCTCTGTGTTTCAGCATTCAATGAATGTTTTGGAATGTTAGGAAATGAATACACATAAATACCGTAATCTCCCGCGTATAAGATGCGTCCTCTAGGCCAAACAAATGCCTTGTGCGTCTTATAGGATTTCTTCAAGTTGGGGGTGCGTCTGATACGAGGGGTAATTTTACTATAGAAATGTACTAAATATACAGAATTGAGCCCTAAGAGGTGCGTCTTATACGCGAAAATGCTTCTGCTGAGTTTGGGGTGCATCCTATACGCGCAACGCGTCTTCTACGCGGGACATTACGGTACTTGCATTATTTATGCATTATTTGAAACTTTCTTCTGGGTTATCAAAAGATCATATTTTCTAAGTTCTATACTGATTGAATCGTGCTGCCACCTGGTGTAAGTGGCAACAATCATCAGTCTTTATAGCACTGATGGAGGGATTCTAGTGACTGTTCAGTGGTGTGGGTTAGGCCTAAATAAATTTCTTGTGTTCAGGTAACATAGATCAAAAAATTAGGATAGGTAAGTCGGATTTTTTTTTATTATAGATTCTTTTTTTAAGTTCCTGGATGCCGAAAACTGCCAAAAATTATATAAAACGTGGCTCAACATGTAAACCAAATTACCGTAATCTCCCGCGTAGAAGACGGGCTGCGCGTATAAGACGCACCCCAAACTCAGCACATGCATTTTTGCGTATAAGACGCACATTTTAAGGCTGAAATTTGTAAGATTAGTACATTTCTATAGTAAAATTACCCCTCGTATAAGACGCACCCCCAACTTGAAAAAATCCTATTGTACGATGGTGTAGGAGAAGTCCATAATGGATAATAATGTGTAACCAGCGGTGCTGACAATGATAAGATATGTAAAGCAATTTAGTAAAAAAGGCAAAGAAAAAGGCAGTAAGGCAAGATAAAGTAATTGGTGTTTATTGCCGGACAAAAGAGTGGATGGCGTGCTCCGCAGAGATTAGGATATAAATTGTCATGTTCAGGTCCATAATGAAATTTGAGATGGAAGGCTTGATGGCTCCAGTCGACAGATGAAGGAGATAAACTTCCGAAATCCAATCTGAAAATGAAAGAGATAATTAGTTTAGGACCAGTAGAACTGGAGGGAGTAATGATGAATAATGGGAAAAAGAATATTAGATTAGGACATAACTACTTTACAAAGTTGAGCAATGAAAAGGGAAATAAATGAGATGGTGATGTCATGAGACAAACACATGTCTCTGCGCAGGCGCGCCGGGATAATAATAATACTTGAATAACATATTTGTAGAATTCAGAGTAGGAGACAGTGAGTTCGTTCAGAGGGAGCATGGAGACAGCATTGGGAGTTGGGCACTCATATCTAAGCTAACTGTTAGCAGCTAGATACCATTAGATCACAACAGGGAGTAGCCTACCTCTGTCAAGGAAAGGAGCGTCTTAGTAGTGGAGATTCAACATGCACTTGTTAGTGGTAACATCCTCACCTTTCACAGGCTGGGTAGATCTGGAGATTACTCAGACATAAGCAGTTGGGACTTAGAACAATACTACCTGGGAATGATAGTATTTCAATTTACGAACCTATTACAAGGAGGAGATAGCAATTAACAGCAGTAATTAACATCAACGGACTCCAGGCCTGGGAAGGGCCTCTCCCTCTCCATGCAGGGAGGATCCCTGCATGGACTTAGGATCCACACTAAAGTTGGGTCATCATAACAACAATTAAGACTCTCCATGTGAGTACACTGCATTATTTAATTAGGAGTTAAATTGGGCCAAACTTGCCTGCTGCCTTGCCTACTATAGGATAATGTGCGATCTTGGTAATTGGGAATTATTGCTGATGAAACTTGATGTGAAGAAGAGATAGTTATGGTGTCATCATTGCATGGACTAGAGGATATAACGGAGTGTTGATCATCGAAAGTTGTTGGAGCATTAGATGAACTGTTGTGCTCTTGTTGTGCTTGACGTGTTAGTAGCCGAGGAGGAGGAACAATAAAAGTCTTCAGTCAGGAGGTATCTCTCACTAGTTTTATTTGAGTAGGAACACTGCGCGGCTGATATGTGTACTGGGCTGTGGTAGTGACGCGTTCTACCATCTGTAAGGAGCTAGCTCAAACCCCAAAATGCACTTTACTACATCTATATACAGCAATTAGAAAGCAAGGTCTAAATAACACCAAATTAATAGAGTAAACACAGAGTACACTATAAGACCCCCCAGCATTTTGTTTGGCGTAGAGGACGCGTCTTATACGCGGGAGATTACGGTAATAACTATAAAAATGTCGGTTACTTTAAGCTAGCAGCATTGGTGAGACCGTGTGCTTTAATTTGATACCAGGCATGCCTATATTTTGACATTTTTTTGACATTTTTCTTGAGTTATGGGTCATATTTCCCAAAAATTTCTAAAAAAAAATGTTAAAAAAAATTTAGGGTCGGGCCAAAAAATTAGGGTCGGTCGGGAGAACCTTAGATACCCTATTCATTTAATACATGTAGTATTGTACACATTCTTTAGGCACATTATGTAAGTTTGTAATGGTACCGGTAATATTCATATGTTATAAAGTGATGATACCCTGTGTACCGTAATCTCCCGCGTATAAGGCGCAGCTCACATATAAGGCACCCCCCAACTAACAGGGGGGCTGTTTCGCATATAAGGCGCCCCCCTGAGGGGAGATTTTTGTCAATTTAGTACGGTTCTATAGTAAAAATACCCCCCCCCCCCATAAGGCGCACCCCAAACTCAAGGCAATTTACCTCCCACGTATAAGACCCAGCAGTATTTTGTTTGGCGTATAAGACGCGCCTTATACGCGGGAGATTACGGTACTTGATATCAAAAACAGGAAAATAGAAAATTAAAATAACCTTTTGTACAGTGTTTGAAAAAAACATATGATAGAAGCAAAATGCTAAATAAAAGAAGACCAGTGGGCGAAGCAGTGGGTGAAGCACAGGAAGAGTATATTATTGACATGGACTGCTATGATGACATTTTCTCCTTCTGTTGCAGTATAGGTACAAGGCCGTAAATATTCTTGTTGATCCTACACACAATATGCTGTTCTATAAACAATCCCTCAGGTTGTTTCATGTACACTTCCTCATTCAAAGTCCCATTTAAGAAAGCTGTCCTTACATCCATTTGATGTAGTAGAAGGCATAAAAACTATATTATGTATGGTCATTTTGCTGCTGAAACATGCTGAACATATCACATTTCTTAGGCACAACCCATTTTATGTGGGTTCACCAAGAAACAGTTTTTTTTTGTGGACTTGACATTGATCGTATAGCGCCAGTGATGTTGTGGCCTTGCCCCATATCTACCAGGCATACATGTCAACATTTCGGGGGACAAAACTGGGAGTCCTTCGGACATTTGTAATAACTTTTCCTAAGTGAGCATTGTTGGGGGTTTTACTGCCCTTAATGGGCAAAATTTAGATATAAAATCAAGTATTTTGGTACCCTTTCAATGTTTTTCTCAGCTTCAAAAGGCCAAAGCACATTAAAATCCGGGAGATTTTACATGTTAAAAGGGCATTAACCTCTCAAAATCCGGGAGAAATGTGAAAATCCGGGAGATTTAAGGGGAGAAATTCAGTCTGGGAGAAACCATAAAAAATTGTAAAAATCCGGGAGTCTCCCGGCCAATCGGGGAGTGTTGGCATGTATGACCAGGAAGTACATCTGCCATGGTTTACTAACTCCTCTCTCCATAGCCCACAACCGCCTGTACAGCCAGCTACTGTCCATTATATAACTGAAGCCATTATATAACTGCACCGTTGTACATAGAAACAGTCTATTTCAATCAGTGTATAGACCAGATACACTCACACACTCAGATGATGGTAAGCCATTGCTGAAGACACAGCTACAAGGACTGGGCCTTTACCTGGGTGTAGTTACCTGGGATACAGGTAGGAATGGTGTCCACACCTGTAGTAATGGAGTTAGACTATACACTATTAAGATGTGAATCATATATTATGTGACATTGGTGTGTGTTAATGCTCTATCACCCACCTCTATTGATCGTGTATAAAAGGGATGTATGCGGGTAGGAGGCCCTGTGCTACTTTATGTTGGTATTTGTAAGCAAATCTAAATAAAGATAGCTTCATTGCTAAGAATATACCGGGTGGCAGCATTTTGCTTTAATAGGTGTTACCCTGTGAGCATACTGTCTCCTGACCCATAGTTAAATATAGATGCTTCAGAGGCCGCAGATCTTGTTCCACATAATTTACAATTACCTGCATGGAAGGGTGCAATAGTTTATACATACGAACATACATACTGTAGGCTTCTTAATGAAATATTGGATTTCAATTGATCTCTGCTCCTAGGTCAATCAGGTCGTGAAGCTTTCAAGACAAGTTTACATTGACATCTTATGTTTATTGAGGAAATGACATTACAGCCTCACCAAATCTATAAAAGAATATCACAATTATACGAGTCATTATGGAGGTGCGAAGGAGATATTAATCAACATGCTAGTGGGGGTAGAATCCTACGCCCATATTGTGTCATATGGGCACATTGTGGGTGAATCGGTGGTAACTGGCCACACTCCGTCATTTGCCGTTTTGTTCCAAATATATATTTTGGACAAGATTTTGCAGTTCAACAGTAGCAACTTCAGTCTACAATAATATGCTGATTGAAAATCCCAATTACAAACAGTGTCAAAAGTTAAATGCAAAGTTAACACATTTCAGGGATTTTCGTGCTCAGTCATTTTCATCCTATTCATGCATGGTTGATAACCAGGAACTCTAGCTCTCGTCACCAGACGATGGAAATAAACATTACTATTCAGAATGCATAAAAGATTTACCCATCTGTATGGTTGTTCGGGTTACTATACACTGACATTGATCTATCCCATCTAGGTCAGTGTTTACCATGTAGCTTACACATCCCATGACCAGCAGTCTAAAATAAAAAGACACGTTAACAGGAGCAAGTTTCCATTGGCGAAAGGATTATTACATCGTTTCACTAGTAAACTACGATAAGAGCCATGCCCATTTCCTTTTTCAGGCCAGGGTGCTTGCAGTTTATCAAATAAGAGAATACATAACATAACAACATGACTTCAGAAGGGATAGGTAAGTTGGAGATTTTCCATCAGGTTTCATTTTAGGGGGGTTCAAAATGAAATTGAAAACATATATAAGTAATATTTCACACAAAATAACAGACATATCCAATTAGGAGTTTTACTGGGTCTAATGACGCAGTCATAATAATTTCATAAAGAGTTACCATTGATATTGACCAGGATTGGCACGCTGCCCTACAGCAATGTTGGGATATCAGTGAGTATGAGTTGTATTGTAGACATTTGATCGATATCTTGGGTATGGTTGCCCTCCTTAAATTAGGATGGCAAGGAAAAAAGAGAGGCCTAACAGTGATGTTCTGAGATGTTGAACCGTACTAAAAACTCATGTCCTCAAACCAAGAGGACTATCACTCACATACAAATGCAACTAGGCCTAGAATATAACACTTTGCGTCAGCGGTGTTTTGGTCTGAATGCTAACCCCTTTTTCTTCTACCTGAATGAATGCAATAACAAGTTTTTTTTTTGTGTGTGTTTTTTTTTAATGAACGTTCATTTGTAGTTGATAATAATGATCTATCTCTGCAATTGTTTTCACAGATAATAACGCATTCTCAGGGCAGCCTAACCAGCCAGTGTTCAACCAGCCAGGTAAGATATGAGGAACTTTCAGTGAATCTAAGGGAGTGATAATTTTTTAACAACAGGGGGGCTGGTGGGTTCGCGCGCGGATGCGCAAAAAAAATTCTGGGGCCCCCCCCTCGCATCTTTTTGAACCCCCCTCGGCAGGCGAAAATTGCATGCGAACGCGCCCTTTTAACCTATAGTAACATGCGGGCTTTTTCGCTGAAAACAGGTGAAATTATTTTGACCCCCCCCCCCCTAGTCAAGGGGGCAAAAAAAAATTCTGACCCCCCTGGTCAAGGGGTTGAAAGTACATGTATGGCAAACGTGTGGCTCCCGAAAATGCCCCAAATGAGTGATGGTATTTGCAAATACATTCTGTGAACATCTGCTACCAAGTGCATCCATCATATTCAAAGAAGGAACAGTCAAGCTTTGAAAGGCACAAAATGGAAAACAAAGCATCCTGCATAACTTTATTTTTCCAGCGGGTGGACAAAAGCAAAATCATGTACTATTTAAAAGTAGGATAATGGGACATTAATTATGTTCTCAAGAAAGTCCTATTTCTTTCATGAAGCACAGGATGATTGATTTCAAGTGTTATGGAGATCTGCACCTGGTACAGAAAAAAAACATGGCAATAAAAAGCACAATATCCCTCCTGGCTGAAGAAGGATTTCTGATTTACCTTAGTAATTCAATGAGGCATTCACGCACATATGTAATGCTACTTGGCACTTGAATCCAATGAGAGGATAGCAGAGCCACACGCATAATAATTGTTAAAGGGTTCATGATGATGCACTATTTGTCAGCAATTAGTCTGTTAGTAATATGTTAGTAATAACTCACTATCTGTCAGCAATTAATCAAAATATGTTAGTAGTTACTCACTATTTGTCAGCAATTAATCATAGTTTCCAAACTGGGGGAGATATATTTTCCTGATATCAGATTTGTTCCTCTGTCACACCCAGGACATCAAGGCCAACCAGGTGGCCCACCACCAGGGTATCAAGCTAACCCTGCATATAATCAGCAGCAATACCCAAATGCTGCATACCAACCTAGTAAGTGAAATTCATAGTAGGGCTAAAAGAACAGTGTCTTTCAGGTAACATGCTGAAAAATATTATGGAGAGAAGGTATTTTTTCCCCTTTGTAGTGCCACAACGAGTCTAGACTAGAAGCTGTAACACCCCAGCGTAACACGCAGATCATTAAATGTACTAAAAAGACCCAAAAACATGTGATTTCTTCAAAGGTGAAGAAAAACTTTTATTGTAAAAACCCGGTCATAAGCCGGATTATATTTTCTATATTTGACTAAAATCGGCTTCTAAATTTCTCCCAAAGTCTATTATTATAGGATAAAGAGAAAATGGTTAAAATTTTACCCCCAAAATTGGCTTATAATATTTCTTCAAATTCTACCCCCGGCTTATGACTGGGTTCGGCTTATGACTGGGGTTTTACGGTAGGTTTTCTCCCATTTTGCTAGGTTGGGTCATGTTACCTAAAACACACATCTTTCTTTTTATGGCCTTAGTATGTTACCTTGCACAGTGGTAAACTGTTTGAAAGTACCGTAACCTCTCGCGTAGAAGACGCAGTGCGCATATAAGACGCACCCCCAACTCAGGGAAGACCTTTTCACGTATAAGACGCACCTCTAAGGGCAGACTTTTGTAAATTCAGTACTGTTCTATAGTAAAAATACCCCGCGTATAAGATGCACCCCCAACTTGAGAGAAAGCTATAAAACACACAAGCCTTTTGTTTGGTGTATAAGACGCGTCTTATACGCGAGAGATTACGGTACCAGGTATATAGTCAGGTCTACTACATGTAGTATTTTGTGATAAGATGTGTTTGCCTGTTGTCTGTAGTACTTATGGTAAGTCAGTAAATGAACTACATGTGCACAAACAAAACAAGAACATACAGTGATGCTCTGCACTAATTACAACCACATATAGATTGTGTAGTGTTTCCCAAACCCACGTCGATTGTATTCTAATAAAGGAAGACAATGACACACTACTCAGGTTCCAGCTAGTTCTTTATTCGTCTCTCGTATACACCAGTAGACAAGTTTCGACGTTAGTCGACTTATAGCACCAGAGTCGTCTCGGCTATTAGTAATCAATACTCTAGAGCAAGCTCTGTCGAGTTAAGACATGTATGGTATCGACAGCTGTCGATACAAACCGTTAGGGTGTAATTTACCTCACTCTCCCCTAGGCGCAAGCACCGCCAGGAAGGGAAACAAACCATCATACAGGATCAGTAGAACTGGACACCAGAGTGGCCAGTCCAGGACTGAACCCAGGGAGATGACAAGACTCCCTTTTTATAGTAGTGGAGGGATCTACGTGACATGATATAAATAACTTTGGATCCGGTCTTAGAACCGGGTGCCTCGACGCGTATCTACCTCGATATGGATGGATGAGCATACTATAACTCTCTACAGTGGTCAAACTTAATAACCGACCGCCACAATTGTAATATCCACATGTAGATTGAGTGGTTGTCACTTTAGAGCTTTGGAGAGATACATAACATCAGGCAACTGCAACAGGGAAAGACTAAATGCCCCAACATTTGCCACCTTCAAATAACACTCTCAAGAACATTAACAATGCATCTAACACTGAGATACCCTCAGTTGAGTTTCACCGATTCGGCACATAATTAGTATGCACCGTCATGAAATATTGTACAAATGCATGTCTTGTCGACCCTTCACCCCGTCCTGCATGAAGATATTTTAGAAGAAAGAAAACTCCTGTGCAGTTCTATAACAAAGATGAGTGTTGATTAATAAGGTGGATTATCTATGCACAGTTGATACACAAAGTTAAGAGGATGTGGATTGTTGTACAAAATATCACAGTTGAAAGTGTCTCTGGCACCTTACACCAGGGCCATTACAGGAACCATTACCTTTTTCTTTTCACTGGAATTTATATGGCATTTAATTGTCTTTTGCCTGACTAACTTTGATGTGAACCATTAACATTTCTGTATCCAATAGCCAGTGAATGGTCCCTCTGCATGATAACATACCATATGACTGAGAATAATTGATAAGAGATCTTCTATTATTTAATTATAAGATATCTTCCCTTTTGAATGTCTTGAGTTCCTGAATGGGCCCCAGACTTAAGAATAACCAAACAAACAAACAAAATAGATATCTTCACCATCTAATGGCTTCTAAGAGGAGAGGGTGGTGGATGAAAAAGGTATACATAAACGAAGTCATAGAAGTCACAAGGCTATAAAAAAAAGTCGGATCTACAGATCTGAAATACCGCTACATTTTTTTTTTCTTTTGAAGATGCCGGTCTACACATGTTAAATTTTATAATTTGCTTGTGTATTACTTTTTCAGCAACTAGAAACCCACTGAACTACAAAGAAATGATAATCAACTGAAAAAAAAAAAATGATTGCATGCACCATTTTTTCAAAACCCCAAACTGTAGACCTATTTATTTTTTGGTGATTCCTAACATTGCATAGAATGATTGGTTCTGCTATCACTACCAGGTGCCCCACCACCAGGATATCATGGCCAACCAGGATATCCCCAACCTGGTGCCCCACCACCAGGGTTCCACCCACAACCAGGCGCCCCTCCCCCAGGATACCATCCTCAGCCAGGTGCCCCTCCAGCAGGATATCAAACTCAACCTGCATATGGTCAACAATATCCACCTGCTGCATATGGACAAGCAGGATATGGTGGCGCACCACGTAAGTATGATTCAATTTACTATGTTGCCTTTTATTTTACAGCTTACGATGGATAGTTTGTCTAAAAGTAAAAGGACATACCGTAATCTCCCGTGTATAAGGCACGTCTTATATGCAAATCAGACCGTGGATGGGTCTTATACGTGGGAGGCAGGTTGCCTTGACCTGGAGGTGTGCCTTATACGCGGGTTTATCTGATATCTCAATTAGGATCAGGTTGATTGATTGATTGAATTTTTATCTCACCTCGTGCCTTCCTTACGGCCGACACTCAAGGGTGAGAGGTCCCACGGGTTGTATCCACAGGTATGATGCTGATCATATATTTTTTTTGGCCCAGGGTATCCCCTGGGCTATTGGAGCCGGGTTTTCAGTCAGATCCACAAATTTGTAATCACCAACTTTAGGGTGTAATCATTCAGTGATATACTGTTAGTTTACACATTTTTCAAAAGCCAAATGAAAGTTTCAAATCTCATCTATCAGACAACATTTTGTCCTTTATGGTGAGTGATGTCTTTCTCTGCGAAATGGGTCAGATAGATTTTGGCGATGAAATTAGCACATGGAGTCCTATGGGTAATCACCAAGTGAGACACTTTTTTTCAGCCGGCAATGTTTACAGTGTCCAAGCTATACACATAACACATTGGGGACTGAGCGATAAACTAAGCATGCTAAGGATAAAGTTTTCTGTGGGGGCTAGGTGTCCAGGGGGCCAGGTTTCCAGGGGGCCAGGTGTCCAGGGGCCAGGTGTCCAGGGGCCATGTGTCCAGGGGGCCAAGTGTCCAGGGGGCCAGGTGTCCGGGGGGCCAGCACACCAGGGGGCCAGCGGTCCAAGGGGTTTAGTAAGAGAAGATTTAATTATGCCAGACTGGTGTCAGTACATGTATAGATAATAGTCTCTATTTGTAAGTAATTAGTCAATATTTCGCAAATGCTGATTCCTGTGACCCTACAGGGTTGATAGAGGGTTTTATGGTAGTAGACCCTGGGCCATATGTGATATATATCACACGTTAAATCTTTTTTGAATGCCACAAATGAGGTGTGACCAGAAGTAGAACTTACCTCTAACATTGTATCATCAGTTCTTTTGATTTCTTTTCCTACATTCATACATTCTATCAATGTTGTAGCACGTTAGGGAATAAATTTAAATCAAAACATTATCTAAACATAGTTTGAACATCTATTCCTAAGTCAAACATATAGCAAGAGTATATAAATGGTATACTGGCTCCATCTGGTGGCACTTCTAGGAATCATTCCTATTGAATACAGGATTATAAATGATCATGATCAAGATACAGTTTGCATTATTATTATGTGTTAGATCGTATTCCCAGTACTGTAGTTGTAAATGGATTTTAGGTTATCCATGCTTTTACATGATACATTTCATGTAATCATGATGTTGTTGATTTGTCAAAACTGTGTCAGAAGACAGTATACAATTGAAATTTACCTCAAACTGTACCTTGATCATGATCAACCTGATCTTAACCCTAACTAAGGCTATCCCCAACTACAAGGAGACCCTAGTAGGTAGGCTATGTACAGGTGTGCCTTGTACACGAAACAGACCAGACTGAGTTGGGGGTGTGCCTTATACACGGGGTTTTTCAGTATACCAATTTAGAGAAGGTATGTGCACCTTCTACGCGAACCAGCCTTCTCTGAGTTGGGGGTGCGCCTTCTACACGGGCTGCGCCTTCTACACGAGAGATTACAGTACATACCAGTTCTCTTGTTTGAAAGGTGACTCCACAAGAAAGCGGGGGAAATTCAGATGTGTCTAGAGCAATTGAAAATCTTTCGACATCGGATTGATGAAGTCGAGGCTGGCACATAAAAAGTTTTCTTATTCTGATTTCCTGTTTATTTCAACCAGCACCTGGTGTACCTGGTGCACCTCAGCCACAGGCTCAATGGATGCCCAAACCCCAAGGCATTCCAGGCTGTCCCCCAGGCTTGGAGTATCTGACTCAGATTGACCAACTGCTTGTGCAACAGAAGGTAGAGCTTCTGGAAGGTTAGTGTCTTTCTTATCAGTCAAATGGAGGTAGCAATGGGATTTTGAGAATCTAGATGTCAATTGCTTCAGCGATAGCAGACATTACAAGTATTCTATCATTTATTTGATACATAGCTCTTAATGATCATGGATATTCTTTCACTTCCTATATTTCAGCTTTCACTGGATGGGAATCGAAGAACAAATATGTAGTACGAAATGCTCTAGGACAGCAAGTCTTTTATGCAGCGGAAGGTGAAATAAATCTTTATATTTAACACTATTTAATTGAAATTTATTTTGTTAAACACTTTGTAGTTTCTGTTTTAATATTTACTCAGTTGGTTGTTCTGTTCTTTTGTGAAAATAGTCGTATTGTAGATTTTATTTTGTAGTTTTAAATCTTGAATAATATTAAGTGGTAGCATGCAGTTATATTGATGTGTGCATTGATGTAAAGTAGGGTGTAGGTGACAAGTAGTGAAAGCTTTTGTGTTATAATATTAGCTAAAGGTTGATGAAAGACAGAAGCATTTCATTAAACATAGCCTACATTAACTTTAAGATAATGCTGCATTAGCTCTGTAGAGTTTTTAATAACCCCTTATAGAAGCCCTGCTTTTCCTCATTTGAGAGGTCAGAGTCATACAAAGAATGAATAAGGAAACATATTTGCTCAATTTCTGTTGACAATTCTTTTTACCAATTTTGCCTCATAGACTCAGTAGGCCTATAAGGCACTAAACACTCAAGATACCCGTAATGCAGCGGGCCTCCCCAGCCCCAGGCCATCTTTAAAAGGGGTCTATGTCTTGCTTTCCTATCCTCTCTGAGTGTGGGTGGTGTCCATATGCGCGGGCACTGGCACATATTCGTTCCTTGAATCTCCTCTTTCCTGTCCCCTCTTTCTTACATATGTCTGGTGTCCATATGCACGGACACAGGCACATGTATTCCTTTGTGACGTGATGTCTAATGTACTTTTTCCGCCATGAATATGACCTTAGCTGTCGGCTTGGCGTTAAACAACCATTACTCACTCACTCACTCACCCGTAATGCAGAGAATTGTATATTGTTTCTTTAGTATACATGTGTTAGCGTTTTTATTTGTTATACTTTTCTTATAACCTTCCTATTCACAGTTTCCTGGTGAACCATTGTTCCCAACTCATTCGTACATGGTCCTCCTGACCCAGCACTCTCATGGATATGGCTGGAGTGTTTTCTTTCTCTTAAATAACATCTTATTATTCTATAACTTTACTTTTTTTTCTAACTATTAAACCTTTGACTAACCAAAAACAAATAAAAGGGTTTAGTTTTATCAGAAAATTTCTTAATGTGAAAACTATACACCAATATTTTATTATGAATCACAAGGTAGATATTTATATAGATGTAATAGCATAATATCCAATTATAAGTTATATAGAGGGTAGTATAAACATCAAACGAATATGGGTAGTTAGAATATAGCTGTGATAGCAGATAGACAGATACAGATAAGTTAATAGGCAATGTATTTTTATTACTTCAGAGTCTGATGCATGTATGAGACAATGTTGTGGTCCAGCAAGAGGTTTTGAAATGCACATAACAGACAACTTTGGAAATGTGAGTACCAGTATATGATGTGAACCTATCCCAGACATTCATATTGATAATTAGAAAATTTGTTAAATTCATTGAATGCTATATCTATCAATGCCTACCTTGGAATGTATCTGCAGTAGCAGAAATTTTAAGGTGCATAATTTCCAAATGGTGTTTGTAGTAATTAGAATGCAGTTGCACTGTGGTAGTAATAAATTCACATATATCATTATTACTCCATAAGGTAAGTAATAATGTAGAAGCAATTACACATAATTTTATTATTAATATAGGAGGTTATCAGAGTAATACGGCCCTTCAAGTGCTGTGCAGGATGTCAGTGTTTAGCGGCTGTAGACTGCTGTGCATTTGAAGTAGAGGTACAGTCTCCAATCGGAACGGTCTGTGGCTATGTCAAGCAGGCGTGAGTATTTTGGTGCCGTTTGTGCTAATTCAATTGATAGAATTAAAATTGCTGCTACAAAACAGCTTTACTTTTTTATGAGTGCACATTTGAATTTTGTATTTCTTCTGGTATGAGATTTTTCCCCCTTGTAATATTCCATTTCCTAGTGTAAATTGGCATGTATTAATTTTCTTGCCCAGTTAGTGACATTGGGATATAATATTCCACTCATTTTCTTTATCAATACAGATTCAGCTGCATTGCCCCAAAGTACCATATCCTTGATGCCAACCGCCAAACCATACTTCAGTTGGAGGGGCCTATGTGCATGTGCCAAGGTATCTGCTGTCAATGGGACCAAGACTTCATTGTAAGAGAAATTTGTCTTCATCAACCATGATACATCAATATTATGGATATGGAAATAATCTACAACTCTTGTGAATTTTCCCTTGAGTTGATGCTTTAAATCAAAATATATAGTAGAAAGTATTTGTGTTTATGTGGAATAAAGGATTTATAGATGTAAATATGTTGATAATGATGGAATAGTTTCTAGGTATTGAATGTAATGTTTTTTATTACAGATGACCACAATGGATAATGGAGCAGAAGTTGGCAAGATCAGCAAACAATGGACAGGCCTAGTCAGAGAAATGTTCACAGATGCTGATAACTTTGGAGTGAATTGTAAGTTGAAATAGAAGAAAGATATTTAATTGCATATATGAATAGGTAAGGTCACTCATGTGATTTAATTCCTTGACAATCTCCTCTTGCTTTTCTCAGATTTTATTCATAGAACATCAGAATTGTTGTGAAACTTTTTCATATTCCATGATTAAGTTTGCCTTTCATTTGTTGTTAATTTTGTAATGGGATTGAGATGGTTACACTTTTCTTAAACACCTTTGTTTGACTGATTATTGAATAATTTTACATAATTACAGTCCCCATGGACCTTGATGTTAGGGTAAAGGCTACCTGCTTGGCTGCAGTATTTCTGATAGTAAGTATGCATTATACTAGGGGAGGGGGGCGCACAACTTTAAATGTGTTTGCATTTGTTGAGTTCATTACCTATCCCTAGCCCTATCCACAAATCTACTGACTTTGCTATAGATGTAATTAACTCGAAAAGCGAGTTATAAGGAGACACCCTGGGGCCCTGCACTTTCAGTCATTTTGGTGGTGCTAATAAGTTTTGAAAAAAAGATGGAAATTATGTATATAAGAGGCAGAATTACTTAATGAATGTGTAGTGCCATTAAAGGAGGAGGTGTAGGGGTCTTGCTGGAAAAGGTATTTCATTACCAAGTTTTGTAAACTTTGAGAAATTGTCAATATTGTACAGACTCAGTTGGTTGGCAGCCATAAGACACTTTTTGCCTCCAATGGTGAAGGTATATGATGTTGATCCATGTGAATAACCTGGGTGACGGAGTGCTGATGCAACAGGATGAGCCAATCACACGCTTTTCACTTTTCGAGTTATCAGCAATTTACATTGCTGCATTATATTTAGATGACAACAATTGGCCATGTAATAGCCAGAAATAATCAAGGACAGAGATTGGAAAAGTCTGCTAATGTTTGCTATATTTAGATATGTCAAATGATATAAGTATCAATATTCATAGTTAATGTTATCTCTTGCAGGATTTCATGTTCTTTGAACATAATCAGAATAACAACAATCACCACCATTAATACACCCTAGGACATGAGTGAGATGCTGATGGTGCCTTGTGCCAGACTCAACTTGAAACTTGTCAACAGTTTGTTGGCATACATTACAGTGGTACATCGCTGAAATTTTTAACCATTGTTTCCCTGGGATTTCAGGGATTTTTAAGTACCTAAGACCTATACATTCTAATACAAAACCCCAGTTTGAAGGATTCTAATTGAGCATGTTGGGCATGTTTGTGCTCAGTCACTTTCATCCCTACATCACCCCCCTACATATATCACTGCCCTACCTGTACTAATACAGTTACCTGGTTCTCCTTAATGATGGTGTATAGGTTTATGATGGGATATTTATCAGGGTTTGACTGCTCTTACAGAAATTAGAGCATACATTTGCATGCACTTGAATGAAAAATTCCCAGGAAGTCTAAATGTTTCTATGGGCGTATGTTTGTGAAACAAAACACATTGTCGCAGTTCTGTGATAATTTTTTTTTTTTTTTATTGTTTTACTTTATACCTTAGACTACATAGTAAAGACTTACACTGCCACAAGTGTAGTCATTTATCTGGTCATTAGTGCCCAGGGTATCATTCTGAAATACAATACCCAAACCACTAACGCTATGTTAACTGTGGTGTTGAGATTTCCAATGTCAACATTTAAGCATTTACTTCCTTGTGCAATCGTTTAACTGTTGTGTACATACCACTAGCTTGTCATTTGTTAGATGTGTTATATATTCAGGTTTTATCAGTATGTACATAATACTAAACAGTCAAAATCAGGCCGTAAGTTGGGACTATGTCTAAATCATGGGTCATTACAGTAGTCCAGAGATGCTATGCATAGACAGGCAGGTCTTTGGTTGGTTATAGAACCGTCTGTTCTGAAGTAGGATTACAATAGTCTTCTTTTTTTTTTAATCATATCTGCTCAGGGAGATATCTGACTAATAAGCGAGGAGACTGGCTTGTTGAAAACTGATAGATGAAGAGTAGACAGTACTTGTTTGAATCAACTAGTCTACCTTCGTTGGTACTTTTCTAATGTGTTCAGAATAAATGTAGCCATAGTTCACTCTGAGGATGTGTTCGAGTGAAGTGCCTAGGCACTTTTATCACTCAACAGATATTACTACTGTCTTTTAATTGTTCACTGCCACCCTTGGTTTTCTTTTCTTGATTGAGAGTTTGTAGTGATTCACACTCCACCTTAACCAGGGTTCCCACTGGTCAGTTAAAAGTCAGTTGAACCCATTTTTTCGTTAAAGGTCAGTTAAAAGTCAGTTAAGAAAATATATTGGGGTAAAGTCATTTAAAAATGGTATTTTGACTATTTTAAGGGGATGATTGTGAAGATTTCATGCAAATTTGAAAAATTCTTCAACGTTCGCTCTTCAGAGCCAATGAATTTTTTTCGTGAACCCCATGAATTATTCAACATTTGGTCAGGTAAAAGCTGATAAATGTCAGGTAAAAGTCAGTTAAAACCATAACCCGTAAATGGTGGGAACCCTGTTAACATATCTGAAAATGTTGTTCAATAGAGTCACTCCAGTGTTTTTCTTGCATCAAACAGCTGTAAACAAATTATAGTTGGATTTTTTGAGGAGATGAGCCATAGAGCTCTCTTTACAGTTGACTGGCTCTGGAACGCTCCTTATTGGTCTTTTCTTCATTTTTGCTGCAAGGTTGTTATCTGCATTTTTCAACTTTTGCAGGAGAGACAAAAGAAGTGTTATAATTACTATAGCATAAAGTGGATACAACCTTCTTGCACTGGGGCATGTAGGCACACATATCAGACACAGAGCTTCAATACTTTTATAGAATGTAGATATTAAAGGTCAATAGATATTGAAACAGACTTGAACTCAATTTTGTCAAAATGTTAGTTAAAACCTTGTAGCACTGAGGCGACAATGTGATACCGAGGTAGCGGATTGTGCAATGGATGCGGCCATGGCTGAAGTTGGTTACTAGTGGTTGTCACTGATAACATTTATCAGGTAGGTACCACCTGCCTCCCGAGAGGCCTGAAGTGAATAATTGGGATTATTTTATTGACTGATAAGTAAATCCACTTAATCAGTATATAAGCAAATGTCAACGGCCATTTTAAATTTTGGTATCATATTCACCGAGAGGGAACCGGTATATCTCACAAAGCCATTATATGACTGAGTATGTCAGCATTTAGTCAATATTTTTCAGCAATTAGTAAGGATAGTCAATAGTTGTCAGCTTAAGCAACTGACTAGCTTCTCTCCTCATTTGTTTACAAATGGCTGCTTGTTTTTTCCAGTATATCGGGGATCTCGCACATACATGTATTTCATCTGCTACACCATTGTTTGAATAGATGGGTTACATAGAGTTCATGTATTCTGGGATGGGTACTTCATAACATGTAAAGTACAAATCGTTGAATAATCATCATGGCAGCGAACAAATATTTTAATGTGTAGGCAATTTTTATCAAATATCAGTTACATCAATCGGAGGATTCAGAATCTATGATATGAAATAAAGAGAGAGGGGTATACTCAGATTATGTTAACTTGGCCCTTAATATATTTGATAATTCATATGTACCTTTCTAACGAAAAAAAAAATCAATCATTTATCCAACTACATATTATTTAAAGCCAATGTGTGAAAATATCTATTAGGGTAAATGTGACTAGCATCTGTTAAGCTGTTTATAGTGAAATCCAGAGACGTTCAGATCTGAATAAACTTGTTCCAAATCAGTTTGATTCCTAATCATTTTTTCCACAGTTGAATTCTAATCTGATGTAGCCTCCCCCATACCTACGCCATTTCAGCCCACCTACACTATTTTGTGTAGGAATACACCCCACGCAGAGGACTGTGGCTCAGGGTACCCCCCGCCCCATACATATACAGCTCTCATTCCAATACCAGGTGGCAGCACAAAGCAATGTTGCTTATCGTGAACCCTTTCGAGGAGAAACGGTATGATCGGAAATGTGTCTCTGGTACCGGCGAAAGTTGAAAGTTTACTGCTCATATTTAACAAGCGAAAATGGCGCCACGTTAGCGCTTCTCCCCGAAAGACGTAACCGTTGCTTATCTAATGATTTTGGCTTGGACAGAGCTTTTTAAACGAGGCAAGGGCCTTTGACACCACCTTTCTGACCTCTTGTTTACTAGCCCTTAGCCGAGTTTCTTATGATTACCAAGTTTCAATTGCTATTTTGGCTTCTAGCAGATTACATGCACCACCCTTCAAAGACCCCATGAGTCATATTTCTATTTACATGAAAATCTTATGATAAATGATGAAAAAAACATGGGGTATGATTTTCTTAAATTGAGATTCCAAGAATTTGCATAGACCATCAAAACCTGTCATTTAGCACTATTTCGGTTACAACTGAACCCCCAAAAATTAGTCATATAGTGAGACAAAAAGTAAGACAAAGCTATCCATGCAATAGAATTTACATTTAATGTGTACTTTGATGGCTGTGACATGGTAATTACTGTTGTCTTTTTTTTCCTATGGAGAAATGCATGGGATTTAGGGCTCTTTTTACCCTAAATAAAAGGGTAATCAAACTTTCTTTAACCCCACTTATAGACAGATTTCAGGTTTTTTTAGAAGAGGAGGGCATAGAGTAGGAATGGGGGCAGTGTGTGCCATGGTTATTTGGGCAAACATCTTTTGATATAGTTGATTTTGAAGGCCTTCCAATTTGGTTTATTGATAGGTTTAATTCCAAGATTCTCTCATAGACAAAGCATTAGGCCCCATACAGACACATACTGTAGCAGGCTCACACATCAATCACAAGTATCAGCAGTCCCTTTAAGAGAAATAGCACTGTGGGAAAGCTCAAGGTACTTCTGATCTTTCCCATGAACACCTGGCAGATGGAAGGATGTGACCAGGAAGTGTGACATGGGATGATGCTATGGGGTGATGACATGGATGACTAGAGATGATGATATGGGATGATGACAGGGGGTGATGACATGGACGACATGAGGTGATGACATTGACAACATGAGGTGATGGTATGGGATAATGACATGGAGGTGATGACATGGGGTGATGATAATATAATGACATGAGATGATGACATGGATTGATGAAATGATGTGATGACATGAGGTAATTGTATTGGATAATGATATGAGAGGATGACATGGGGTGATGACATGGAGGACTAGAGGTGATGACATGAGGTGATGACATGTGATGGTGATGACAGGGGTGATGGCATGAGGTGATGACATGGATGACTAGAGATGATGACATGGATGACTAGAGATGATGACATGGATAACATGAGGTGATATCGGATAATGACATGAGGTGGTGACATGAGGTGATGACAAGGTAATGACATGAGGTAATGACATTGATTGATGACATAATGTGATGGTATAGATAATGACATGGGGTGATGACATGGATGACTAGAGATAATGACATGAGGTGATGACATGGATGACTAGAGATGATAACATGGATGACTAGAGATGATGACATGGGTGATGACATGGATGACATGAGGTGATATCGGATAATGACATGAGGTGATGACATGGATGATATCAGGTGATGACAAGGTAATGACATGAGGTGATGACATTGATTGATGACATAATGTGATGGTATGGATAATGAAATGAGGTGATGACATGAGGTGATGACATGCATGACATGGGGTGATGACATGAGGTGATGGTATGGGATAATGACATGAGGTGATGAATGGGGTGATGATATTAATGACAGGTGATGACATGAGGTGATAATATGGGATGATGACAGGGGTGATGACATGGACGACATGAGGTGATGACATTGACAACATGAGGTGATGACATTGACAACATGAGGTGATGGTATGGGATAATGACATGGGGGTGATGACAATATAATGACATGAAATGATGTGATGACATGGATGACATGAGGTAATTGTATTGGATAATGATATGAGAGGATGACATGAATGACATGGGGTGATGACATGGATGACTAGAGATGATGACATGAGGTGATGACATGTGATGGTGATGACATGAGGTGATGGCATGCATGACATGAGGTGAAGGTATGGGATAATGACATGAGGTGATGAATGGGGTGATGATATTAATGACATGAGGTGATGACATAAGGTGATGACATGGGATGATGACAGGGGGTGATGACATGGACGACATGAGGTGATGACATTGACAACATGAGGTGATGGTATGGGATAATGACATGGAGGTGATGACATGGGGTGATGACAATATAATGACATGAGATGATGACATGAAATGATGTGATGACATGAGGTTATTGTATTGGATAATGATATGAGAGGATGACATGGGGTGATGACATGGATGACTAGAGATGATGACATGAGGTGATGACAGGGGTGATGACATGGATGACATGAGGTAATGACATGGATGACATGAGGTGATGACATGGATGACATGAGGTGATGACTATAGATGATGACATGAGGTGATATCGGATAATGACATGAGGTGATGACATGGATGACATCATGTGATGACATGAGGTAATTGTATTGGATAATGATATGAGAGGATGACATGAATGACATGGGGTGATGACATGGATGACTAGAGATGATGACATGAGGTGATGACATGTGATGGTGATGACATGGATTACATGAGGTGATGACATGGATGACATGAGGTGATGACTATAGATGATGACATGGATGACATGAGGTGATATTGGATAATGACATGAGGTGATGACATGGATGACATCATGTGATGACAAGGTAATGACATGAGGTGATGACATTGATTGATGACATGATGTGATGGTATGGATAATGACATGAGGTGATGACATGAGGTGATGACATGTATGACATGGGGTGATGACATGCATGACATGAGGTAATGGTATGGGATAATGACATGAGGTGATGAATGGGGTGATGATATTAATGACATGAGGTGATGACATGGGGTGATGACAAGGTAATGACATGAGATGATGTCATGTAATGATGACATGAGGTTATGGCATGGATGACATGAGGTGATGACATGGGGTGATGACGTGAGGTGATCTTGATGACATTAGGTGATGATGTGTGACATGAGGTGATTACATGATGTGATGGTATAGGAAAATGACATGAGGTGATGACATGATCATGATGTGATGACATTAATGACATGACATGTGATGATGACATGGGGTGATGACAGGGGATGATGACATGCAGTGACGACATGAGGCGATCATTTGGGGATTTGGGGTGATCACTTGGGAGGGATGATGTAGCCATCAGGATGTAGCCACCAGGACCTACCACACAGGGGATATAATGTACAGACACAAACTGCTGCCCTTAAATGCTTTGTGTCCATGGTGCTGGGAATCATGGGCAAGTTACTTTGTAACTGGACTTGTTACTTTTTGGATAGAGACAAACAGCTAAGATAAAAGTTTAAGCAAACGCCACCTTGTTGAGACCTTTTTGGGACTTTGGACCTTTATAGGACCTTTCATGACTTTTGGACCTTTTTTTAACTAGGGACCTTTTTGGGTCTTTGGGACCTTGTCCACCCATTGTCCACCCCTGGGAAGGACATGGTACTGGACACATTTCTTTTTGTAATACAGACAAACAACTAAGATAATGGTTGAGGAAACCACACTTTGTCTCATTTTGTTTGTAGTGTTTTGTATGTGGAAGATAGTCATTATGGATGCATTTGTAGGTAATATGGAATTCAGAATCATGTAGTTATTATTGTTAAAGGTAGACATGAGCTGAAACATGGCTAGTTGGGTTGGCCCTGAAGACCAGGGAAAGCTATGACTGATGTTTGATTGGTCTAGACAAAGCTATAATTACCTACTTAATACTAGTAACACACAAATTAAGGCAGTTGGGTCTAAAGGCAGGGGCAGGCAGGGTAGGTGGTGACACCACCAGACAATCACCAGTGGGTGTGGGAGGCAGAGGGGATGGTAGATAGGCACACCACTAGGTGGGTTGGGGGGTACTCAGTCATGTCTCACTACTCGATCAGAGCTGTGCTGGTAGTTGTGGGTGGGAGGGGGAGGAAGACAATCAAGCAGGTACATGTCACACAGAGATGTAAGTTGTCAGGGAATTCCCTCAAAATAGGGAATTCAAAAATGTTGAAATGTAGTCTGAATAGGGATATCCAGGGTCTTTAGGGACAGAATTTATTCACAGCCTTCTTTCCCTAGTCATTTTCTTCACACAGACCCAGTCCTCAATTGTATTTTCAACTAGGGACTCCACTAAGCCCCCCTGCTGTAAGCAGAGGGACTCACTGGTCCAGGGGAGACTCTGGGCAGGGAATCTCAGGGGCAGACCCTCCCAGGGAGAAATAAAGGGAATGCTGCTCTCTGATTGGTCTAAAATCATCAGTCAGCAACATAGTACAATTCTTTAACACCATGGGGTGCCATGATGCTGTGCTGGGCAGAGTCTGCCCTGAACACTTTGCTTATATACCATGGGTGCTGCCAACTCTCCCAGTGTCGCGATAACAGCTTTTCAGGGATTTTCCCAGTACCTGACTTACATCTCTGCATGTGTCCTTATGACATAGTCATGGGCAAGTCATCTAGCCTAGGCTCTGTACCCTTGCCTCGTTTCCTTTCTGTCTCTCCAAGACATACTCTAGACTTAACTGTTTTAAACTAAACGCTTTCTTGTTTGCTTATAGCAGCCATGCGTTATCAAGCTTTATTACACGATTTCTGTGATTCTGAGTGCTTTTCCTTGATATTCCCATGCACATACCTGTCGATATTGCACACCATGATGCATGCATCATGACTTTTGTAAGGCGTGCGGTTATCCATGTAAGGAGGCATGTTATCCATGGATAACATGCCTCTTTACATGGATAACATGCCTCCTTACATGTCATACCTTGCATGTTAAAACCTACGAGAATTCTATTACCAAGGGCAGGGGTCAAACCCATACCCTCCTGGTTGGAAGACCAACTCCCTATGCAGTGTGCCACAGGAACTGACGAGAAACGGTGTGTGTTTGCTTGGTTAGATTGTAGAGGGAGGCAGGACTCGTCCCGAGGTGTGTCGCCCGGTGGTCTAGTGGTTAGCGCATTGCACTCAGCTGCTAGAGGTAGAGGGGTCTTTTTTTTCACGTCCCTCGGCGCCCGGCAGCCGTTGGTTTATTTTGAACGCAGCTACACCTCGCCAAGCCGGGCGCCGAGGTGTGTGTACCGATCGTGTACACACACTATGGCAGGCTTCGCGTCCCAGGGAGGGGGAACAATTTTTGTTTTCAACTTGAATTTATTGATATTCTATTGATTATCTATTGATATCGTGTAATAAAATAAGTAGTCAATGGATAATTCATGACTTGTGTGTGTTAGCAAAGGATAATTACACTCGGGCTGTGCCTTTGTGTAATTGTCCTTTGCTAACACACACTCGTCATGAATTATCCATTGATTACTTGTTCAATAACCACATTCTGAGAACCTTTCTTCGTCTTCAAGAAGGTGCTGGTTTCAACCTGGACATGTTAATAAATTAGAGACGGATACAAAGTCACCCTCGCCATACATTTCCAGTTAAAACCGTTTAGGGCTCTATGGGAATCAATCCCCGGCCGCTGTGGCAAGAGACGGACTCGCTGTCCACTATACCAAGCCGAACGGTACTATAAACCAATGTACATGAAGTATTTGAAAAATCAGTTTGACATACCTGATGTTTGCACACCTCGTTAGCATAAAATCCAATGGTGGCAGGTGGAGTTATTAATAGGGAAACATCCTAAGATATGCTAGATGAACATGCCTAAATTCTCCATATTGTTCAAAATAAATAAGTATCCAATAATTTTCCATAGCAATACATCTCGGCACCGGCCATTGCGGCTTGCTGACCTTTGACTCATAACTAGGTCAGGCACCGACATCCGGTCTACTTTTACAGTGTCAACACGCCCTGGCATGGTTATTCGCTTGGATTTATAAAGAATTTGTTGGTTTTCAGCCTCTATACAGACCAGAATGGCACTGAAACTTGTCAATAATAATCCTGGAAACCAGATACTAAAGGATAGATAGGTTAAAAGCTTTATATCATGACATTCAAACGTAAGAAATTGATTATCCACATGCCGGGCCCTGCGGCGAAGCGGCCCGGCAATATGGACAAGAAAGCACAGGACGACTTCCGCTGACACCATGGCAAGGATTATTTTTCTATCGCTCGGCCTAACAAAATGTCTTCTCCTGGCTTTATTAAGGGGTTATAAGGTAAGAAATTAATACAAAATGGGGATAAATGTTAGATAAACGCATTAATCAAATGTTATGAGACAGCACTCGTGGGTTAATGGTTCAATATTCCACTCCCTGCTGTGCAGGTCGCGGAGTATTAAACCATAAACCCACTTGTGCTGTCTCATAACATTGATTAAATGCTACTTATACCAGTATTCTGCCACCTCCCTAACTGTTATGCTGTCCACTACCAGTGCCTAACCAGAGCATATACGCACATGTTCATTTTTGGGATTTTTGGATATACTTTTTCGAGGTCAAGTTGGACTTGGAATATTTTTGGGAAGTGGTGAGACATACAAATTCAGTCTCGATATTGTTTCAATGTGAAAAATCACCCCCAACTTGTAGGAGTATTGAACCCTGGCTGCAGTGATGGTAGGCGAGGCTCTTAGCCATTACGCCACACTGAACGGTGAAGAAACTCAATGTAAAAGCTGTACTCTACTAACCTGATAGCAATACATCAGTGTGTGCACCCAGTTTTCGTATTGAATCCAACCATGACATGTTGAGTTATTAAAATGTAGACATCCTTAGATAGTCTAGATGATCCCTCCATGCTTTATATGTCCAATATATTCAAAATAAAGAAGAATCCAATGATTTTTCCATTGTAAGCGAGTCGCGGTCCGCCATTCGCGTCTGACTCCTTGTCCGACGAAATTGTGTCAGTGGCCCGGATGTGGATATAGGTCAACATGCCACAGTTGAAGAAGACGCTGAGAATGTCGGACTGCGACTCGCTTACGGTGGAAAAATCAATGGACTCTTTATTTTGAATATATTGGACATATTAAGCATGGAGGGATCATCTAGACTATCAAAGGATGTGTACATTTTAATAACTCGACATGTCATGGTTGGATTCAATACGAAAACTGTGTAGAAAGTCGAGCACCAGCAGAGAACAATGGCTTTGCGCAGAGCGAACCGGGGAGTATTGCTGGCACTTACAAAATGTCTTCTGCTGTATTTATTCTGGGGATATCATGGAGGAAATTAATGTGATTGTGTAGGAAAAGGTTGTATAAACGCATTATGGCATAAATATGGCAGCCCACGGTTTGGATATTGAAGATATTCCACTCGCCTTCAGCTGGTAGAATATTCCTCAGTATCCAAACCTTGGGCTGCCATATTTATTGCCGTTCGTTCCTCATAGGAACGATCGGCTCTGTACTTGAATGGACCCTTCTGAAACACATGCCAGTAGACTTGATCCAAGTCCTAGCCCTCTAGCACTATTATTCATAGTTTGACCTGGGTCTCCTCACCCAGAACTACTGCACCACCCCTATCTTGAAGACCACTGCAGGTCCAAAGCGGCGCTTGCTCACTCTCCCTGTATATCCCAGTCCTATAGGTACAGTATGGTGTATACCTATACATGGAGTGATTTATGCAAATTAGTGCTCTTGCTTGAGCTATGGTGGTGCTGGTGGTGAATCCTGGTCACTGAAGTGGTGGCAGAGGCCACAGGAATAGCCCTGTGTTCTAATACAAAGCACTGCTCCCTCATAATCCTCTGCATTGGTCATTGACCCCCCCCCCCCACCTCTAAACAAAGCTGGAGTGAGTGAGTGAGTAATAGAGGTTTAACGCCATTTCGACAGCTAAGGTCATATTCATGGCGAGAACTAATTTCGCAATTTCACAGAGGAATGTGTCAGTGCCCGCGCATATGTGCACCACACACCTCCTGAGGGGATAGGAAAGAGGAGAAATAGACCCTTTTAAGTGGGCTAGGGAGGCCCGAACAAAGCTGGATCTACAGTGGTGAGTGTGGTGGTTATATGAGTCCACCACCTCCATGTTTCTAAAATGTGTAAAACCTATCCCTAATGTCCCCTGGCCTACAGCTAATACCAATTAGCTGTAGGTCATGGGTATATGTACAACAGCCCAATTTTGAACTTTAAAAGTTATTAGATACCTGATTCTATTGTTTCCCATGTGGGTCAGGGATCCAGGCCATATATGGTCAATTTCGACCTTCAAAAGTTATCAGATGGATGTTAGTGACCATTGGGACACCTCAACTACCCGATTCTATTGTTTTCCATGTGTGTCGGCCATCTTGGTTTTCCAAAACACAGGGATCCAGTCCATATATGGCCACTTTTGATCTTTAAAAGTTATGAGATGGATGTTAGTAGCCATAGGGACACCCTTAACTACCCGATTCTATTGTATTTCATGTGTGTCAGCCATCTTGGTTTTCAAAAACACAGGGATCCAGGCCATATGTGGTGAATTTTGATCTTCAAAAGTTATCAGATGGATGTTAGTGACCATTGGGACACCTCAACTACCCGATTCTATTGTTTTCCATGTGTGTCGGCCATCTTGGTTTTCAGAAACACAGGGATCCAGGCCATACATGGTCAATTTTGATTTTTCAAAGTTATCAGGTGGATGTTAGTAGCCATAGGGACACCTCAACTACCAAATTCTATTTTCCATGTGTGTCAGCCATCTTGGTTTTTGGAAACACAGGGATCCAGGCCATATATGGTCAATTTTGATCTTTTACAGTTATCAGGTGGATGTTAGTAGCCATAGGGACACCTCAACTACCCGATTCTATTGTTTTTCATGTGTGTCAGCCATCTTGGTTTTCAAAAACACAGGGATCCAGGCCCTATGTGGTGAATTTTGATCTTCAAAAGTTATCAGATGGATGATAGTGACCATTGGGACACCTCAACTACCCGATTCTATTGTTTTTCATGTGTGTCGGCCATCTTGGTTTTCAGAAACACAGGGATCCAGGCCATACATGGTCAATTTTGATTTTTCAAAGTTATCAGGTGGATGTTAGTAGCCATAGGGACACCTCAACTACCAAATTCTATTTTCCATGTGTGTCAGCCATCTTGGTTTTTGGAAACACAGGGATCCAGGCCATATATGGTCAATTTTGATCTTTTACAGTTATCAGGTGGATGTTAGTAGCCATAGGGACACCTCAACTACCTGATTCTATTGTTTTTCATGTGTGTCAGCCATCTTGGTTTTCAAAAACACAGGGATCCAGGCCATATGTGGTGAATTTTGATCTTCAAAAGTTATCAGATGGATGATAGTGACCATTGGGACACCTCAACTACCCGATTCTATTGTTTTTCATGTGTGTCGGCCATCTTGGTTTTCAGAAACACAGGGATCCAGGCCATACATGGTCAATTTTGATTTTTCAAAGTTATCAGGTGGATGTTAGTAGCCATAGGGACACCTCAACTACCAAATTCTATTGTTTTCCATGTGTGTCGGCCATCTTGGTGTTCCGAAACACAGGGATCCAGGCCATACATGGTGAATTTTGATCTTCAAAAGTTATCAGATGTTAGCATGCTGGTATATGAGTCCACCACATCCATGATAAAGTTTGAATGTTTTTCCTTTACAATCTTGGTTGAATTTGCCTTAATCGTAGCTCCTAATTATCTAGTATTAATGCGTACGGCATTACAGCTATGCTGTGTATTTCTGTGATTACAATAATTAGGGCATGCTTTTGTTACTATAACTCTATATGTTAGAAACAAAAGTATGCCCTTTGGTAGTTGGGGTCGCTGCCATTCACCTCAGTGTTAAATCCTGAATATGTAACATTCTATATCCGTCTCCATCAACCTTTTCTCATTGATATATTGCCTAATCACTGCAATGCTGAATACTAGAGAGATAACCAGTTTCTATGCTGCTTTTATTTTTCATAAAGAGTGCAGAAAAAGTAGTTTAGGGGTTGTTGAAAAGGTTTCACAAGGACATTATTGGTCTTTGTAGCAGACAGACTGGCACCTCCAAACATGCCAGCCAATCAGATGTGCGGTCAGCTGTGACAGACATCCTAGAACAACCTGTTGATGACATTTACACTTGTAGACATGCCCTCAGTCTTACTGAACAATAAACCCACAATTAGGCTGAATGTGACAGACCTGAGCAACTGTGACCTCATGGCTAGGCTGGTATGTGATGGGTTTTTATGAATTTTCTGGCATTTTAGATAGGAACCTCACCCATGCAACTGTCACCCGGGCTGGGGTTGAGCCTTATTCATAGGGTTTTGCAAAATATGCATTCTGGGCCAGGTGTGCCTAATAGGAAATCAGGTTGGGGTGTGCCTTATACTTAGGTCTCTATATACACTGAGTACTACAGTAGCTCAAATACCACCTGGAAGAGGAATTCAGTCACCCTCTCGGAATTTTCTTAAAAAATCAGCACCATGCCTATATTTGTCAGCAATATGTCAGTAATTACACATTCTATAACATTAAAGCACAAAAGCATGCCCTATTAGTATACAAGATGTAACTTAACCTACGCTATAGATATAAATTGCTCTATTTTTTGGTTTTGAATGATAAAATATCATGAAACTACCAGATTAAATTTTGAATCAGTATAATGTACAACAATATAAAAATGTCTGCTATTAAGACTGTGGCCATGTCAAATTCTAAAATCTGATCCTAATATCCTGATCCTAGATATGGACCCTAAGATTTCAGCTGAATCAATATCCTGACCCTAATATCCTATCTATTGCCCCCTCGTGCTATATTGCATTAAAATACCCTGTGCTTAATGGGGGGGAAATCCTGATAGAGATGCCACTGATGGCAAATATGGAAGGCCACTGCAACATGTTGCCAATTGTGGGTTGCCAATTGCCAGTCATGGTCAAAGGAAGCTGCCATTTGCCAATTGTGGGTTCCCAATTGCAACTTCAGCCAGATGTTACCATTAGCCAACTGTGGGTTTGCCAATTGTCCCAACTGCCAGTCATGACTACTTAAGTTGTCATTCTTTTTTGCCGTTTCAAAGTTCTCAGCTATCATTTGAAGTATATATCAATGTTATCGAGTAAGTGGCAAATGGTACCCGGGTCACTCATTGAGAATAGCATCTGTATGGAAGGCTGGGGCGACATGTTGCCAAATGCCATTCATAGCTTGCCATTTGCCAATTATGGGTTGCCTTTTGACAGTTTATGGCACAGAAACTTGCCAATTGTGGGTTGTCACATAGTCATATATTGCCATTTGTCAATTGTAGATTTGCCAATTGCCAGTACATGTGTTGGCAGTTTTGCTGATTCAAAGTATTCAGCTATTTTCTCAGATCTACATCTATCTTATCATGTCAATTAAGTGGCAAATGACAACCGGGTCACCCATTAAGACTAGAATCTGGCTTATTGGCAATTGGCAATTTCTACGTAGCAAATGGCAATTGGCATGACATTGTAATTGGCAACTAGGCATTGGAAACCTTCAACTAGCAAATGGCAATCTGCAAGTGGCAAATGGCAACAGGCAACATTTCGCACCGGCCTTCCATACATCTGGCTGATTGGCAAAATCTCATTGTCAATTGGCATGACATTGCAAATGGCAACTAGGCATTAGGAATCTATAACTGGCAAATAGGAACATGTAAGTGGCAATTGGCAACTGGCTTGCCAATTGCCATTCATAGCTTGCCATTAGCCAATGGTTAATTGCCAATTACCAGTAATGGGCATGGTAAGCTGCGATTTACCACTCATACCGCGGTAGTCATAGGTTGCCAATTGCCACGCATATATAGTCATAGATTTCTAGATTTCACGCCCTGATCAATGAAAAACGACAAAACCAGAGGTATGTGTGACTATGAAAATATTTATTGCACTGTGATTTTACTTTGTGTCATCTGATGTCACAACCTTATTTGTGACGTCACAACGACCATAATGTGACCAATGACCTCTCCATGTCTTGTCATGCGCACTCAATTATAATTCCTCAAAGGTTGCCTTACTTACTGTATAACACATTTACACCACTAGCATTTATTGATTTATTTATACATGAGGAAATCATATTTTATACATCATAAATCCTCACATATATTAAAGACTCAGCTAATATGCGAAGGTGACCCAAGCTGCACCTTTCCATTCACAAATAGCGGCTTGGCAAGCGTGCATGTCATTTGCTCATATAATGTACCACATAACCTTGCATATAAGGCGTACCCTGAGTTCATGGAAGATCTATAAGGTGAATTTTGAGTGATATTTTCAGTGGCGGATTTAGACGGGGGTGTGCGCCCCTCCTTTTTGTCTGTAGTTAAGAGTTTATTTGATTATTTTGGACCCCAAAACATCCTCAAAAATGGGGGTGCGCCCCCTCCTTTTGGGCCGCCCCCCCCCTCCTTTTCTAAATCCTGGATCCGCCACTGATTTTGGGCTGCATGGCAGTGTGGTAAATTTCTGTAGATATTTTGTTGGAACTCACTGAAAGGGTACACTTTTGCCATATTACTGAAGATGAACTTTTGGAGGTGGCACGAGGCCAACAGGCCCTATACATTGTAGCGGAAACGGGCCGGGATATTACTGATGGAATATTACTTAAAACTTTCGGCATGTTTATAGCCTGGAATTTCCATAAGGAATTCGATATGCATATACCACTAACATTAGGGAAAATAACATTGTATATATTAAACAACAAAATAATACATTTTCCCTACTATCTAGGAAGCAATGGTGCTTTCTTTTTTTCAATCAGCTAGCTTGTTACATGTACTATCTACTGTATCTCCAACGTCATAAACTCTCTCAAAATATGAAGACTCCATATCAATCTACCCCAATCCCAGCACCCACGGAAATACATTAAATGCCAGTGAGGACTAATTTGTTCAAATGCATAGCACTTATTGTCTACTTTTATCTACATATACCATATTCAACATAATCAGCACACGGTACAAGCGATTGAAATACATTTTTTTTTGTATATCTGAAATCCATATCTACCAGCAGTAGTTAAAGAGTTAAATTGTACTTCAAAAACAGGGGATTTTCAGGTCCTTTCTAGTCTGAAATATGGCCAAAAAGAGGGGGTATCTGCTTTCTAGGGTATGTGTGCTCATTACGTTTAATGTGGTATAGGTACCTAGTTTTCTAATTTTAGCAGTACGACACTGTGCTAACAACACACAAGCAGATCTTTACCACAAGCATAACGGTATACATGTTGAATAATAAAAAAAATCGTTTTCAGCCACATACCTTAACTTACATGTACACTTGCACTTTGCTTCAACTACTACCGTAATCTCTCGCGTATAAGACGCGTCTTCTACGCCAAATAAATGCCTGCTGTGCCCTATAGAATTATCCCAAAGTCAGGGTGTGTCTTATAGGCGGGGTAATTTTACTGTAGAACAGTACTACACTTTCAAAATTCATGCCCTAGGTGCACCTTACAGTTTTCTTTCAACTCAGGGTGCGTCTTATAGGCGAGGTGCATCTTATATGCAGGAGTTTACGGTAGTAATAGCATCTTAAAATTATTTTCTATAATCAGAGGTTATAAGCCGATTTAGGGACCAATTTTCTTCAGTTTTCTCTATATTCTATTTTAATAAAACCCTTGTCATAAGCCAGGGGAAAGTATGAGCAAATATCAGAAGCCGTTTTTTGGTGTAAAATCGGAAAATAAAATCGGCTTATGACCGGGGTTTTAAGGTATTATAATTTATCGCATTTAAAAGCCTTTGAGCGGGCGCTAAGTAGTTAAAAATGAAAATATGAACAATTTTTTAACAATATGATTATTGACATGGGCTCAGCAATATTTCTTTTTATGGTATGCAGCGCAAACAAAACACTCGCAAGAACTGCATTCATATAATGGTGCTTGCAATATTCAGGGATGTAAGTTTTCAGAATTTTGTCTGATTTCAGACTTTTTGGAACCAGACATGTTTAATAGATTTAACCAAATTTCCTTTCTTGGATCAAAGTTTTGTTAGTGTTTTACAATACATGCAGAATTTCTAAATGTGTCTTCAGAATTTTTCAAACAGTCTGACTTACATACCTGAATATTATCCAATGTACTATTTGTAATTGGTATGCTCTGAATAAAATTTGAATTTGTTTTATATATTATAAATGTCACCATCAATGAGAAAGCAAACCACTCAAAAGAGTCACATTAACTTACATATATAAATGCTTGCACAAACTTTGAAACCACCCAAACTAATTATGAGGATGACAGAAAAAATAAAGTTACCTAACTACGGGGCAACAAAGTAGGTTGCTTTTCAAAGTCATTTGCATATCCTTTATCCAAGATGTAACTAACGTACCAGCAATAAAGCAAATTTGTTTAAAAAGAAAGTACCGTAATCTCCCGCGTAGAAGACGCGTTGTGGTATAGGACGCACCCCAAACTCAGCAGAAGCATTTTCGCGTATAAGACGCACCTCTTAGGGCTCAATTTTGTAAATTTAGTACATTTCTATAGTAAAATTACCCCTTGTATAAGACGCACCCCCTTCTTGGGAGAATGTTATAAGACCCCCCAGCATTTTGTTTGGCGTAGAGGACGCGTCTTATACGCGGGAGATTACGGTACTTCCTTAATTCAAAGGTAATTTAACCGACCTTATTCTACAATCAACTAAGGACTTCCGGAGCCAAATGTAAGATTAAACTCTCTAAAGGATGTAATATTACAAAAGAATTCTAACGTATCTTAACGAAGGGGAGAGCGTGAAAATTGGTTATCATTGTCACATTGACCGTATTTAGGGATCACATGAAGTAGGTAATGCATAACAAGGTAAACCCATTCAATGCCTAACTTAGAAACTGCAATATATATGTATATAACTAATTCACCTAGCTCTACATTCAAACCCTGGCAAATACACGTCTTTACAATATTTCTAATACTAACGAGTTCCAAACCCTAGAGTATGGAAGGTAGTATAATTATATACAGGACCAATAAGGGTCTATACCAGCCTACCTCACATCACTAGGAGTTGAGTGGTCATGGAATAAAATCAAAATAGAAGGAAGGCATAATTTACAACTCTAGCGAATCATTTTCACAAATATAAGAGCACTTGACATGATATGATTGAAAACAGTCTTATTCTGACCACAGCGCATGACACATTTATAATATCTGGAAGCGAGAAACAAAGTCTGTGTGCCGTAAAAAAAAACCTAATGTATAAGTCGCATTCTGCTTACACGCTTATTTTACGCCTATAATAAGTATACATATATTGGGAGGCATTGATGAGCGACATTGCATTGCAGTCTAACAATCGAATACAAAATACATCATCTTTGTAATAGAAAGGAAATGCACTCTGACTTTGCATGTATCTACATCTATACACCTATCTACACTGACCATCACATATGATGTGCATTGTGTAAGCATTTATAGGCCAAAACCTGATGGAATCGACTATGGGCAGACAAAGAGGGCACCTATTCTTTATGGTACATTGTATATGCAATTCACTATACATGTACTACCCGGTAGTTGCACTTCATTCCAAATGCCTGAGGTTATGGGCATACACAATGTGGAACAGAAGTTGCATAGACTAGCTCAATACAGCACTTTAAAGATTATGCATAGATTTTTTAATGTCATAATACCCCGCTCATAAGGAGTGGCTATAAGTGAAACTAGGCACCTAAACTTGGGATGCGCTTTATACATACATGGAAATGAGAGAAATGTAAATTTTAAGTATCTCCCCCAGGAAAATTTTGAATGTCTAGAAGCCAAATGGTGCATTCTGGATATTTTCTTTGAGGATGGCTGATACTCTCAAATCAAAATTTTACCAAATCCCCCCAATATAAATGCTAAGATGAAATCTCATTGGATCTGGACCAATCACAAGTGTGACCCTGGCAGATAAAACTGCGGGTGTGGGGGGGGGGGGGGGGGGAGAAAAAAGCACTGAGGAGTATGCATACATGTACGTTTATATTAAAGTTGGGCAAAATATCATATTTGTATTAAACTGATCAAAATCACACTAGCCCCCCCCCCCTCCCAACAGCTGCGCGGAATACTCAAGGTATTATGACATGAACAAATATGCCCTTCTCACCATGCTAAACTTATGCCCTATCCAACCAAAAATGACAAAGTATGATATCAGACATGAGGCTAGTGCTATCAAACCGTTCATCTATAAGAATTCACAGTGCTTATTTTAAAGCACAAACACTGGCATAAAAATCAACCTTGTAAATATATAGGTCTTGGTGAAGAACTAATACCAGATATAACTTTATTGATATTCTAATATCAGCCTAATTATTATAACTGCTACACATGGGTCTTACATACCCAGGTGTAGTTCCTACTACAACCACAAGGACAACTCTAGGGGTTGGTATTAGTGTATTCCGTACAG
Organism: Acholoe squamosa; assembly: GCA_949317995.1. Classification (NCBI taxonomy): domain Eukaryota; kingdom Metazoa; phylum Annelida; class Polychaeta; order Phyllodocida; family Polynoidae; genus Acholoe; species Acholoe squamosa. Next base: position 45,788,537 of record OX439050.1, read on the forward strand.
CCCTGGAATTTCTAAGTTTTTATACAGTGTGTGCCTGAGTGAAATTGTTGTAATTTTGGTTTATTTATGTTTTGTGTGTATATTTCTGTGGTACCGTAATCTCCCGTCTATAAGACGCAGTGCGCGTATAAGACGCAACCCTAACTTGCCAATGGCTGTTTCGCATATAAGACGCACATCTTAAGACTGAAATTTGTAAGATTAGTACATTTCTATAGTAAAAATACCCCACGTATAAGACGCACCCCAAACTCAAGGCAATTTACCTCCCGTGTTTAAGACCCAACAGCATTTTGTTTGGCATAGAAGACGCGTCTTATACGCGAGAGATTACGGTAGTTTATCTTACTGTCTTGATGTGAATGTACTGTAATATCCCGCATGTAAGGCGCATGTTATGGAATCGGCTAAAGTTGGGGCTATGGCTTGCAGGCGATGAAATGAGCTTGCTGCTCAAATTCAAGCCCCAAGAGCCTCTCCTCAAGTCAGGGTGCGCCTTACACGTGGGGTGCGCCTTCTATGCGAGGTATTACGATATCTATATTTCTATAACGGTTTTTCTTTTGGTATGCAATGTTTTGTTCGGTTTGTTTGACTGCATCATTTTTGCTCGTTATTGTATGTTTTGATAACTTAGACATGTGTTTTCTGGAAGTAGAAATCGGACATCTTAATTACACATAGCACCAACTAAGGCAGATTGAGAATAGCATTATCTGAATACACTTTCTGTATTGTGTCATATACTGGCTCAGCACTACTTATTACACCGGCAAGCTGCTCAGTCGTTGTAGCTTCATCACCGTCAATTGTTAGTCGCTCCATCAGTTGTCCTTTTGTAGGCAGGATATAAAGAGCTAGACCCACCCCTTTCCTTATTATCCAGGGGTGGTACTTTGATAGCGTGGTAGCATAGGCATCATTGGCGATTTCACTGATTTTGCCCTCCACAGGACAGTCCTGGATTTTACGCAGGAGCAAGATAATGAACTCTAGCGCTCTGTGAAGGCGTAGAAGTGTCCTTGAGCCAGAGGGGAGCTTGGCCTTGGTTTTTGTAATCCCAGTGTCTACCTCAAAGTCCACCATTGATTGAACGGTGATGTAGTGGGGGCTGCAGTTCGATGCCCTGTGCTCACGGAGAATAGCCAACTTGGAGGTGACATCTGAGACGACAAAACTGAATACTGTGCCAAACAAGTCGAAAAACCTGGAAAGGCAAATCAGATTATTAGGAAAAGTAGGAGCTGGGTGGGAACACCACTATACAGTAATATTCTAAAATTGGAGAGCCAATTCACAGCAGTTGTTTCAGTGCTTACATAACAGTACCAATAGTCTGTAACATGGCCCATGAACTGACGCAATTTTTTTCCTTTTCATCGGCAACAAGAAGCGAGGCAAAGGCTGCTGTCGAGTGCTATTCTGATATAACTGATGAATAAGAATGAAAATAAAGATTTCTTGAGTACATTTGTGCTCTTAAGCTAGATTTCGAGTTTCTTGAGAAGCTGAGTTCCCGGGGGCTGAATGGTAAATCCATAATCCATCAACAGATGATAAAACCCACAGAGGTTTGCTATCACCTTTATCGGGGATGGCGATATTTAACAGGTGGCGTCTCAGATGCTCTGCCTCCTGCTGCAGCCATTTCTGTCTAAACTTTTATTACTGTGAATGGTTTATTTTGCCCCCGCCTTGGAGGAGAGTTTTACATAATTCCCTCTAGTTTTAGTATCAGACCATAATAAAAAAACAAATTATTAATCTAAAGACAAACATAGCACGTTTTTGACACATGGGCTCATGCTTGCACACGTCAGGAAACGCTTGATAGGTGTTTTCTGACGCTCTCCCGCATACTAGGCCGAGCCCTCCGCCGACTCTTCCTACGGTAGCGATAGGCGGTCTCCGTCTGGCCTACCGCATACATGATTGGCATGGTAACTGCCCTCCACGTAAACCTGATGCGCTACCGGTATGTTTGTTTTCTGCTTTAAGGACATCCAGGTATCTATCAGAGTTTGAACTTTAAAATTACTGATACTCCCTAACCACTACAACTAATCATTTCTCTATGATAAAAAAAAGTTTAACATGCATTGAACGAAGTATTGTGGGACTGAACTTTATCACAAGGTTGACCAAGAAATTCTGCTTATTAGATTTATTTGGAAAAAAAAGCCTGCCATGCCCAATACTAAAGTAATGAATACACATCCACCTCTTGCAGTAAACAACGTGGGCGATAATAGGGGTTTTTAGCACTGACAAGCCAAGAAAACTACTTACTTTGTAAGTTCTGTGTAACCTTCAATATAATCATCCATTCCTATCGTTCCGTCATCACGTTTACATTTAGTGAACCGTTGACATATTAACTCCAGGTCGAATGGTTTCGTTGTTTCTGCCATTCTTTAGTTGTTTCTTTTCTTCGGCGTCCAGCTTTGAAAGAAAACAAAACATTCACGGTAACCGAGCGAAACGAGTTGAATTACTACTTTTATATAGGTTTCACAATAATATCGCAAACAGTACGGATGTTAGATAGCCTAATAAGTAAGACCCTTGTCTGAATTCCCTGTACTTACCCTAAAACTACTCCTTTTGTAGAGGGTTTCTTAGAAAAAAATGACACTTCACTCTTTTCTTGCATCCGCTTCGCTGGTTCTGACGCCGGGTATCAGTTACAGCTACTCACCAAGCAGATGTTCTTGATTTTAGGTCTGTTCGGAAACCGCAAGAGAAACCGCGTTGGACAATGAACAAAACCCACAGGAAAGCCTATTTTTGACCTCTCCCCCCCCCCCACAAAAAAAGGGCTCATTGAAAATACACGAAGACAGGGTCCCGCGCCGGACAGAGAAATCAGCTGTAGCCGACCATTGCCCTAGCCTACTATTTTATTATATTTAGGGAGTGATCATTTTTTAACAACGGGGGGGGGGGGGGCTGGTGGGTTTGCGCGCGGACGCGCAAAAAAAATTTCGACCCCCCCCTCTCGAGGGGGTAAAATTTTTTCACCCCCCCATAAGGGACAAAAATCGCGCGCGAACGTCCCCTTTTAGCCTAAAGTAACGCGCGGGGTTTTCCACTGAAAACAGGTGAAATTATTTTGACCCCCCCCATCAGAAGTATTGAAAAAATTCTGACCCCCCCCGGTCAAGGGGTTGAAAAAATTCTGACCCCCCCCTCAAACCCACCGGCCCCCCCTGTTGTTAAAAAATGATCACTCCCTTATATGCATGTGTTGCGGTGTTGTCACTCCATTCATCCACAAGTAATTTGAGGACTCTGCTACATGTACATAGGGAATGCCACTGTAGTCTATCGGCTAAACCTGATTCTTTTCCTTTGTCCCAGAAGGGGCTGTGAAAAAAAAAAGAAGAAAAGACAGTTACAATGGCTTCACTGAATTACAAGTGTAACATTACAGGTGTGATTATAAGTTTACACGTAGATATAAATGAATGCAGATATTTAAAATAGAAATAAATCAACTTAGTGCCTGACTATGTACATTTGTAGTTAAATATACCAGTTAAAACACAAAACTGGTATACTACTTCATCCAGCCGCGGCACCAATAAATAAGTTGAGATTCCCTGTCATTCAACACTGTGGCAGTCTGTGCTCATACTGTCAGCGAGTCCGTAAATGATGAATGAGGATGAATACAGACGAATCAGGGATCCAGTTTGATATCCACTTTATTCAATGAAGTCCACGAGGTATAGATGATGATACAGTATAGGGTGCCCAACAGTGTCCAAGCCTAGCCTTGAGCTGAGGGCTCTTGTCTCACGTGAGTATGTGAGGGGTGAAGTGTGAAGGTAGAAAGCTGAGTGAGCTGCTCCACTAAGAGGTATTTATAGTAGGAGCTGCTCACCCAGCTCATCCTAAAAATAGTATCAGGTGAGCTAAATGTAGTAACTGGGGAACTCCAGTGCAGGTGTGTAGGTGGATCTAAACATAGCACTGGGGGTCACAGAGTTCAGTATGATTCTAAATATAGCTGCTGGGAATTGCTGTGAGCTGCTCATGATTAATGGGCATGTCCTCCATCAGGAGGAGTGGGTCTAAATATAGCTAAGATTACTAGGAATTCCCGGCGTGCAGTGAGCTGCTCGTGATTAATGGGCGTATCCTCCAGTGGGAGGAGGCGGGGTCACTGAGTGCAGTTGACACCGCCAGCCTTTGGTCTATGGGTATGGCTTGGCTTGTGGGTAGACTCGGACACTGGGTTACATGGTAGAGTCAAAGGTGAAAAATAAATATGATGAGTACAATACCTATAATGGTCTACTGACAAATCCCCACATTCCTACTCGATTCTACGCAAGGTTTTAAGGAAGAAGTGTGTGAGAATGGTCTACTGACAATTTTCTTATGACTGTGTAGTATAAACGTATTACATCCATCAGATTAGTTATAATTATTGGTGCCAAGGAAGTATTCAATGCTGACTTTTGGCGGAACATGAATAAACTACAAACAATACAAAAATGAAAATTGTGCCGAAGAAGTATTGTTTGTCAATTTTTGGCAGAAACATGAATAATTCAGATTGTGGTAGGATACAGGAACTGGCTACATATCTAATTCTAGGGTTCACACAAAAATAAAGGGATAAATTGCTATCATAAGGCATGCAATCATTGGCTCTGAGGCAGACCTTGAGGTAGACAGGTACAAGTTATTGTTAAAGTCTGCTGCAGTACAGGTAGGCACTTTATTGCTTAGGTCTTGAGCCAATACATAATACAATATAATAAAAACAGGGATAGATCAACTGATGACTGGTGATGTCTATCAATCAATTTTTGTAATACTGATAAAGCTAGGAAGTCTGAAGGCTTTGGTAATATTGTTAAAGAATTAAAAAAAAATTGAATTTTTGGTCGTGATTGACTTAAGTTGTAGAAATATTGCTTATTTGGTGAAAAGGTTTATCTTGGTCAATGGAGAATTTAGCATGTTAGCCTTCAGTCTACCTGAGGTGATTATGGGTTATGAGTGACAAGGTGAATATAAGAATAAAAAGGTGGCTCTGGCTGATATTTAGATTGGATCTCAATTGATCTTGCAAAAATACAGGTTGCCAGTGCTCCTTATAAAATCTTAGAAAAAAATATAAACTAGCTAAAACCCATAAATATTTTGACATGGTTGGGTTTGAAGTAGTACAGTGTGAAAGGGAGAACTTTATGGCATCTTAAGATCACAAGAACCTGCTGCCTTGCTTGTGGCCTTCATACGGTTCTCAATAGTAGAAAAGATAAATATAAAAATACAGCGTGTTGTTTTAGCTAAGTATCGTAGCCTTGTGAAAAACAAGAAAAACTGGCTTTTAAAATCAGTTGACTAGGCTGACTGGGTCAGTGTCTGTAGTGTCCATGGGCGGTCGGAGAAGAAAGTGTGTCTCTACACTCCAGTCCATAAAATTAAGAACAGTTTGAATATTAAAGCTGTAAGAATTATTATTAAGATTATTTCCTTTTTCTATGGTGATTTTGGTTTACAAGACCCCTTGGTGGTAAGTCTTGGTGGTTTAGCACGTCCAGGTTAAGGGAGCGACCTAGGGAGGCTCTTTTTCTGCACCTGGGCTTTTTGTTGTTGGGGACGAACCTTACCACTTTGCTGAGGTGCATTTTGTCAGGTTTGACTGAATCGGTTTGTGAGTCTTGGTTGAGACCATCCAGTGAGTCAATGTCTGATTCAGAGATGTAAGTTGTCAGGGATTTCCCTGAAAATAGGGAATTCAAAAATGTTGAAATGTAGTCTGAATAGGGATATCCAGGGTCTTCAGGGAAATAATTTCTTTCCCTAGTCATTTTCTCCACACAGACCCAGTCCTCAGTTTTATTTTCAACTAGGGACTCCACTAAGCCCCCCTGGTGTAAGCAGAGGGACCCACTGGTCCAGGGGAGACTCTGGGCAGGGAATCTCAGGGGCAGACCCTCCCAGGGAGAAATGAAGGGAATGCTGCTCTCTGATTGGTCTAAAATCATCAGTCAGCAACATAGTACAATTGTTTAACACCAGGGGGTGCCGTGATGGTCAGAGTCTGCCCTGAACACTCTGCTTATATACCAGGGGTGCTGCCAACTCTCCCAGTGTCGCGATAGCAGCTTTTCAGGGATTTTCCCAGTACCTGACTTACATCTCTGCTGATTGGTCTGCTAGGAAAGAAACACTGGAATCACTGTCTTCCTCTGATGAGTCGTGGGTGGGTATTTTGGGTAAGGGTCTCCAGACCTGTGGTGGATTACCTGTTGTGAAGGTGTTTGGTGTGTTGTCGTTATTGTGGGTGCTGCATGGACAGCTGTAGCTGTACATTAAATGGGGGTAGGATGTTCCTAACGCAATGGAACCTGTGGGTGGTCCTACTGGAGAGCAGATTCATGTGCTCCAGTGGGGGAAACCGACTGGGGCTAGTGTGCCTGCTCTACCACTGCTGAGGTCGTCTGCCGCTGACTTGTCAGTGCCGTCTCTGCCTCCTCTATCAGGTTGTTGGCCTCTATATAGAGAAACAGAGCAAGAAAAAGGGGCGATTTTTAGTCACAAGGTCGATGATAGTGCATGGTTTACAAGGCGACCAACAAAAATACCAAATTGACAAGTAAGGCGGTAATTGGGCAGTGTAGATTGATCTTACAGAGCTACAGGGAAAGTGTAGGCTTATAGCCAAAGGTCAGCGGGAGTCTGGTTACTAAGGACTCCAGGTTAGTTCTGGCGTGTGGCGTGGATGGCGCCACTGTATGGGGACCTTTTCGTACTTTAGTTCTTATGAGAGACACCGGTTGGCGCCACTGAGGCGGCGTTTGTCCAGCGTCCGTGTAAATGGTACGGGGAAATGGTATGGTGAATGGTGTAGACTTGCCATGACCTTGTTGGGTCATGTGTAAATGTTGTTACAACACTAAGGTTTGGGGCCTAAAAGTGGGGTTAGTTGGTTGAAAATTTGAAATTTGGCGATGAATTTCGTTCGGAAATATGGTTCAAAAATGAACTTGTTGTTCCCGCGGTAGAGTTTGCTATAAAAGGATTCGGAGCTAATTTTGGCGTCAGAAAGTGACTAAAATCTTACAAAGCAGAGGCCTGTAAAAATTTGCAGAAAAGATCCTGACAACTAAGAAGGAAAGGAGAAAGCATGATTGTGCGGGCAAGACTCGTTTCGATGCCGTCGGGGACGGTCTTTCTGCTCATCGTTGTTGTGGGCCTGTTTGGGTGAGTGCAGATGATAGATGTTTAGAGATTTTGGAGCCATTCATAGGCGGGCATGGTGCCGGTGGTTTGACACCTGTGTATTTGTGTTATTTCAGGGTCGTCCTTTTGTGGGTGTTTTTGGGCATGGTGCCGGCGGTGTGCGGCCGTGTACGTGGGCCCTATGATGGCCCAGAGGGAGGGGCCAGTGGGCCCTGCATGGTCCGCTGTTAGGCGTGGATGGTATGTATAGTCTTTTTGTCTAAAAAATAAATAAATAAATAAACAAATATAACGCCAGTATGGGGAATTGGAATTTGTTTATGGGTCTGAAATTGTTTATCATTCTGAGTTTTGAAATTTGGTTTGGAGAATGGTATTTGTGAGTTGTGGGTCTTTAGTGGGGGTGTCAATCATGTTTTTCAGAAACTGGGCTGAGGCGAGGAGCCGCCGGGATGTTTGTGTAGAGGAAGGAAAGATGGAGAAGAGAAAAGGACTGGATCCAGAAGGTGGCCGGCCTGATGCGAGAAATGTGATTTATTATTGATACTGTGATATAAAGACTGTGATGACGAATAACTTGTTTGCCAGGAGCTTGATTCATGTGATAATTTTTAATAATATACCTGAAGTCCACCACCAGTTAGGAGTTTTGTTGTTTGTTCTGGGCTTCTAAATTGCATGGGTGGTCTTATAATTAACATGCTTGTTGCTTGGGGCGAAAACAAGTCTAGCTATTGTGAACACGTGCTTATGTTATTGTTTTGACGCAGATACTGAGTGCGGGTGTCCTAGGCGACGTTAAAGTTGTCATGCCAATGTGAAGGCGTGCGAAAATCTGACTTTGGGGAGGCCGACGGCACTGGTGAGACGCTGTGCTGGCGTTCTGACGCAGCGTTTGGCGGGGAAGCCGGACGCGACGTCAGAAACAAGATGGCGACGTCTCATCGTGCGGTGGGCCTTGAGTGTGAGTCGAAAATGTGTTATTGTGGGTCGAAACTGTGCAGTGGGAGTGTGAGATGTTATAAAATGGTGTAATTGTAGGTGGGGTCAGGTTCTAGAGTTATAAAGGATGGGGATGATCCCCACATGAAGGTTTTTAGGCGGGGCTATCCGGTGGATTTGGGTGACCGGGAGGGTCCATTATTGAGGGATGTCAGGGGTGGCCGGCGGTTTGTCTTGATCCCCACATGAGGATCAAAGGAGGTCTCCAAGGAAACTTACCGCGGTTGGATGTAGTGGGTGGTGTGAGCATCATCTCCTGTGGCTTATAAGCATATTTGTCCTTCTTTGGTTGGTGCCGGAGTGGGGTGTACTTGGTAAGGTCCACCGGAGAGTCATGGCAGTCAGCCGGCCAGGAATCACAGGGTAGCTCTATAGCCGGGCCAGTGTCACTGGAGGCCAGCTGGTAGTCAGGTTGTCCTTTTGATGTAATTACAACCGTCATATGGTGGGCTCCTTTGAGGATCCTGTACAATGGCAGCCTCCATAGGAAAGGTACGGGGGGGTAACGCTGTAGTGGAATCTGCTTGATTTGTCCCCCGACAATTGTCCTGATATCCGACTTCCAGTGGAGGTCTAGGTGCCTGCCTAGGGGCACTGTGAGGCGGGCTGGAGAGACTTTCGGGGGGGTGATGGTAGGTGCCCATAGATTCTGGCCGTATATCATCTTGCCGACGGTGAAACTAAAGGTTTTTCCCTTGGCATGAATTTTGGCGACGATGGATGGTGTGTCGTTGTCATCCTGCCTCCAGTATGGCCAGTGCCTCAGGCATCTTCTCATGGTTATCTTGATGAGATACAGGCCGATTAGGACGAATATCAGTGAGATCATGGTGTCGTATCGGCCTGGTAACTGGGTGTATTCATAGTCCAGTGGGGCGGCAGTAGGTGAATCCGGCCATTTCATGTTGGCCTTCTTAATTAGTTCCTTAAATCTTTTCCAGCTTTCAGCGTTGGCCATCTTTGGTGTCCGAGTTACTGAGACTAGTGTGATAAAGCGCGCCAATTGATTGACACGCAGGTGATTCTTAAAAGTTATTACGCAGCAAAGTAGTGCCAAAAGGGGTGACACTTAGTGTAGCCAAGGTGAGAACTGGAGATGGTAGCCTAGATGTACCAAGGAGCTGGTGGACAGGAGGGCGGATTGGTCTTTGAGTCCCTGTGCGGCTGTTTTAAGGGTTAGGGTTTCCTGAAAAAGTGGGGCTATTTTCTGGTTGTGTAGGTGTTTTAATTTTTCAAAATTTGGTAGGTGAAGGGTCCGGGGCGTGGTTGCTATGGTGATGCCAGAAACATTGGCTGGAGGCTGACCAAAATGTCGCCACAGTGGTAAGTTAAAATAAGCCTGGACGGTCCACATTAACTGCAACTACCACATACCTAAACTGTCTGTATAATGCCATAGATAAGAATAAGGACACATATAGCCTGTTCCTAGATTATTCCAAGGCTTTTGATACTGTGTCACATCCATTGCTGATAAATAAATTAAAAGACTTGGGTTTATCAAGAAATACTTGTAGTTTGTTCTCCAGCTACTTAACTGGCAGAACACAGAGGGTTGTGGTAAATAATTCTGTATCACAGGTAAAGGCAGTGAAGTATGGGGTACCACAAGGGTCAATACTAGGTCCCATATTGTTTACATTATATATAAATGAACTGCCAACATGTTTCCCCTTGTGTTCAACTGTCTTATATGCTGATGATGCTTGGATGTCAGTGCATAATTTTGGACAGATGAGGCAGATGGTTTCTGCTGTGAACCAATGGTGTTGTTCCAACCTGTTGACTATCAATAAGGATAAAACAAAATGGATGCACTTTGGTCCAAATAGTGAAGATACGAATGACAACCAGGTTGATATAAATAATCAGCAACTAGAACGTGTTAAGGAGTTTAAATACCTTGGTGTATTGATAGATGATGAATTGTAGTCCAGTAGCCAAATGCCCAAATATGGCTCAACCTCGCACTAAGGTACGGCAAAGGTTTTTTGATTGATTTTGGACAATTAGGGTATGGCGATTCAGAATCTGCCTGTTGCCGGCCTGGTAACATTGAGCATTTTTTGTTATTCACGGTTGCTTAGCTACCACTTAAATCAACAAAATAGCATGACAAAGGGGATAAAACATGGACAAATAAAGAAGGTAATCATTCCTACCCCCCCTAAATCAAGGTCAGACATTCTATTTATGCCGATACCTTGTTGCTAAGAAACTCATGTTTCCTAGCAACAAGGAATTTTTCATGTTTTTGCTTAGCAACAGCATGTTTTTGCTTAGCAACAACATGATTTTGCTTAGCAACAGCATGTTTTTGCTTAGCAATCACAATTTAACAGCAACCTTTCAAGTCTTCGAGTGAGTATTTCTACACTTTCTTTTATTTTATCATGTAATATGTATCACAAAGCCTTTATTTCTGTTGAAATTGTCAGGTATTGTCTTTTAATAAGCAGAGGCAAAAAAACAAATCAAATGTCATGTTTAGGGTGCACCAGTTAGCAAAGATTAGGAGATATCTTGATGTACCAGGTGCAGTTAAGTTGTATAAAAGTAAGATCCTACCAATATTTGACTATGCCGATATCATATGGACAACCAACAAGCAACATATGCCCAAGATTTACAATTAATCCAGAACAGGGCATTAAGAATTGCCTACAAGGTTAGGTTAGAAAAGAACCCCTTGCACACTACTAATGAGCTTCGTGATATGAGTAAATGTAAGAAATTAGAAGATAGACGTGACACACATCTTTTTTATTTATGCATATAGTATTCAAAATCAACCAAATGTTATTGATGTTAGACCCAGGAATACTAGACAGCAATTAGGCCTGAGATACATTCAAAGGATATCCAGGAATCCGGTTGTATATAAGAGTTTCCATCAGGAGGCCATTAGAAGATGGAATAAGCTAAAGATAAAGTATACACTGATTAAGGAAAAAGAGGTATTTAAAGAAGAAATTAAAAGAGAATATCCTAAATGTTACATCAATGATAAAAATACCATACTTGTCTAGTATACACACTCTTTTTGAACTGTATGATAAACTATGATTGCGTGCTGGGTCCTCTTATGACAGCTATGTATGAATCTTCCATGTATACCTGGTTAATGACAGATATGTGTGTGGTGCATTAAAATAAAACAGACTGTTTGTACTATACATTGGTATCGTGTAATCTACACCATTACATGAACTCTGAACACATCATTCATCCCCATCTCATTATGTGTTATATTACATTGTGCAGATATAACTATGAGTGGTCTCTATGTGACATGTAACATTGTGTGCCATTACACTGATTATTAAATAGATTGAATAAGTCACCTATAAAGAAGGCCTGAGCATCATAACGGCTTCGCATGTTTTTGCATAATTTCTGTGAACCTTAATAAAACACTTTAAAAAAAAGCCTTTGATATGGGCTCTAGGGTGAAATCTTGGGTGAAAGATAAATCAGAATTGGTTAAAATCATGCCGGCATTTTTAATGGAGCACAGGCATGGTACTGAGATGACCGAGTATGCACTATTTTTTATTTTGACTTGGCCTGAGTCGGTGCATTGGAGCATGGAGGTGGGATCGTCGGTTATTAATAGGAAGGTACTGTGAGATAGGGGTTTGATAAGATTTTGGTAGAGGCGCTGCCATGTGTGCTTTAAAGCTGCAGGTATGGTGCACAGCATCTGGTAGGTCTAAAAATAGGGATAGGGTGCATGTGGGGTGGGTGGCCGACAGCAGAGGTAGGGGTAGGTTACAGCTGATAAGGTGGCCGAGGTCACACGTATCCAGGTCGGCTTGTGTAAACTGTATATAGTGTGAGTGGGTCTTGGACATGGCCAAGTAGCCGGGAAGTGGCTCCACCTGGGTGTGGTCTACTGACTTAGTGTCGGAGGTGTTGAAAGGTACGGGGAAGGTTTCTATTCTAAATATAGAAAAGGTGCTTCCCCCTCTGGTTATGGGTACTGGTATGGTTATTAACAGGCTCGAGTTATGGCTCCAGTGCACATGTACCCGGCGCTTATAATAATAACTTATGGGTAGGCCTTCTAATATGATGCCGTGATGTGTCTCGTGCAGGAGGCTGGATAAATTATTTAAGCCTAAAGTGAGGTCATTTTGTGTAATAATGGATGGGGGTAGGGTGCCCTCAAGTAGATTATTAATGGTTAAGAGCAGATTTTCCAAGTCATTTTGAAGGTCAATTAACGATTCTAGTTGAGAATTTGCTGCTGTGAACAACATGGAATAGAAGGTGTCTTGTTTGGATTGCAGTTCTAAGTTTAATAATATTGATGAGATGTTTGAGTTTAAATGCTCTAATCTTCCAGAAATAAAGGATAGAGCGTCATCAGTGTCATTCTGGAATTTTGAAAAGATGTTAACAGAGTTATAGTTGAATTCAGAAATATTTAACAGAAAATGAGTGGCCAATTCTACCACGTGCATTTTAGTAGCTAATCTTTTATCCAGGTCAGACATCTCAGAATTTAGAATATCAATTTCTGGTTGTGTCCCAAGGCCAATTGAAGCTCTTAAAATATTTCCAATGACTTGGCCAGGGGCATTTCTAGTTTGCCTGATGTTTGGAGGTGAGGTTAATTTTGATAAGGTCTCTAGTGTAGTTTTTGACTTGGAGAATAGGCTTTGTATCATGTTATCTAGGGCATGGGCTGTGTGCTTAATATATGGGGGTGCATCAGCGCTGATAAGTGGGCTGAGTTTTTCTGGCCGACTTAGGTTTTGGTCAAAGGTCAAGTTAAGGCTAAAGATCAATGGATAGTCCATGTAATTGGCTAGTAGTGTTTGGGGTAACTTGGTAAACAATGTGCCATAGTTGGGCCTGAAGATGGTGTTCAGACTGGTGTCTGGAGCTGAGGCACAGCTGAGATGCAGATGTAGGAATATACAAGCTGCTAAGATGACTGCTGCCCTAGAAAAATGAAAAAATTGAGAATTTTGAGGATTGTGAAAATTTTTAGGTGGTGGGGTTGTTTAAACAGCATTGGCTTAGTCACAAACATGGGAGGTTAGTAGGGTCAAGTATTTACAAGGGGTGGGGGGGGGTTTGTGGGTTCATGGTGCTGGACTGGTGCCTGTTACCACCGTCAAGGGAGGTACACGTGATTGAGCTTCAAATCTGTTTATCTCAAAAACAGCAAACTGGAATACTAGGCTGGCTGTATTCCTTATGGCCAGTTCACGTCCAATTCTGGAGTATTGGCGGGGTAAGTCCCTGAGGGGCTGTTCTGATGCTAATAGCGTGTGAGCACATAACAGTGCTATATATGATGCAGATCTATGGTTAAACCTGCCCCATGGAGGCCGGCGGGGATTATCCCCAGCCACAGCGACCATTAAGGCTTTGAGGGTTGCTGCTATGGTGTGGTTGCTCAAGTCCAGCTCCTGTCTTAATACAGGGCTGCTGAGGTAATGTCTAATATCCTCATGGGCGAGGAAAGTGATAAGGTGCTGCTGCTCCATGATCAAGCTCCTGATTTCAAAGGGATCCATGAGATCACTCCTGATCCCATGTGGTCCAAGGAGGCTGTGTATGGTCCATGTTGCATTTGGACCATGCCTTTCTGCCGGTGGGTCCAGGCTGTAAGTCAGAAAAGGGAAAGGTCTAAGGGAGCGGTCATTTATTATCAACGGGGGGGGGGGTGGGTTTGAGGGGGGGCGTAAAAAATCCTGACCCCTCTCGAGGGGGGCTAAAAAAATTTTGACCCCTCTTGAGGGGGGGGGCTAAAAAAATTTACCCTTTTATTAGCAAAAAAGCCTGCCCGCTACTATAGATCAAAGAGGGGGCGCGAAAACTCTCCGCGCCTCCGGCACGGGGGGGCACAAAATTTTTTTACTGCTGTCGAGGGGGGGGGCGTAAACCCACCACCCCCCCCTGTTGATAAATAATGACCACTCCCTAAGTGGGTTGTGAGTGAGGGGAGAGGTAAAGGTGGGGAGTTTGCTTGGCTGAAGAGGTTTAGTATGTTGGATTATCAGTGCTAAAAATTATAGGATAGTGGAGAAGTTCACATTTTACACACACTTTAGGCTCACACCGCCATTGGTTAATAGGGGTACCTGGGCACCATGATAAGAAAACTACTATCATGTACAATGCTAGAACGGCTGTTAAATGTCCTAAGTGCTAAAATAGACCCATGAGATAGTCCTACCTGGGCTGGTTGCATGATGGGTCTGGCATGATCCTTTTCCAGACACTTGCTGCCGTGTTTTAAGGTGTGGTAGAGTTGGTTGTAGGTTGTGTTGTGATCAGATGGGGGTGGGCAAGCGCTTATAAACCTGAGACTGGGTTTGGCTACTTCTCAGTCTCAGATCTCCCATTAGATGGTATGTCTTGCCCTAAATGGGGCGTAGGCCAAATATTATTGGGTGGATGCAAGGGGGGTTGAACTGCCCCTTATGCAAAAAATTAGGGTTATCCTGGCCTGGATTGGTTGGTGGTGAGGTATTGTCTAAAAATAGAATATTGGAGAGCTTGGCAGGGGGTGTTTATCCCTAGCCAAGGTGATATGGTTACTATGGCAACCCTTGGTTTTTAAAGACCTTGAGGGTGGCGTGCTATTGATTTGTATATGTGCCACCACAGCACTTAAAGGTTGGCAGAAAACAGTGGTGTAAACATGGGGTAAGGGTGTCAGAAATCCATCTTCCTACAATAGGTTTATCATTGGAAATAGTGGTCCTGAAATGGTAACAAGCCGTCGCATGTGTGCTTTGAAGTTTATACACAAACCGAGGATACAGCACTGCCTTGGGCGGTCGGTATGTGGCGTGGGTAACCTAACCTAATTATCTGATAATCCATTTGCCAGTGTTTGGCATTCCACTTAGAAGAGGTAGGTAGTTGTATATGTAATTAATCAAGATAGTGTTGATTTTGGGTACATAGGAATTTTTATGGTTGTTAGTATTAATAGGGTAGGTGTTGGGGTGTGACTGTTGCTGTCAGTGTGTTTAAGTGGTTGGGATATTAATGGTTGATTAATTTGGTTTGGGTAACCTAACCTAATTATCTGATAATCCATTTGCCAGTGTTTGGCGTTCCACTTAGAAGAGGTAGGTAGTTGTATATGTAATTAATCAAGATAGTGTTGATTTTGGGTACATAGGAATTTTTATGGTTGTTAGTATTAATGGGGTAGGTGTTGGGGTGTGACTGTTGCTGTCAGTGTGTTTAAGTGGTTGGGATATTAATGGTTGATTAATTTGGTTTGGGCGCGTGGCGCCTTACAGGGATTAATGGGGAGGGGGGTTATGGGTGGGGAGTGTTTTGACGCAGTGTCTTTGTGATTTATAATGGACGCTTAGGAATTTTTCTTGATTTTCTGGAGGGCATGGGGCTGAAGGAGATTGTGCCCTTTTTGGCTGGCCTTCCTCTCTTTTTCTTTATTTTGGGAGTGGTGAAACTCACATTGGAGGGGTCATTTTGGTCAGGGTCATGAAGTGAGCTTATTGGCCCTGATTGTAGCCTTTTTATGATGGCTTTGGCACTAGCTCTTGTGATTGGTCTCCTTAGCCTGGATACATGTACCGATTTCTTTAGTACTTTTCCATCTTGTAGCCTTTTTAAAATGGCTGTAACTGGTGAAGTCATTCCCATTATGATGTAAGGGCCTGAGTATGTGGGTTGCAACTTTTTTGATGTGCATTTGACCAGCAGGTTAGGTATATATAAATATACTGACTGGCCTGTGTTGTATGAGCTGAGTTCTGCTGAGGAGTCATGTCTGGCTTTCATCTTTTTGTGAGCAGAAATCATATTTTCTGCAGCCTTCATCTGAATTTCATCCCTGAACTGTAGTGGGCTGGTCATTATTTTCTCTTTGGTGCTTGAGTCTTTTTTGGCTTTAATCAAGGACAAAGCTGCTTCTGTTGGCAGGTGTGTTTGCTTGACAAAGACTAGCAAATTTGGTGAGTAACCTAAGGCGCTGCTTATGGTATTATTGATACTGAAAACTACAGCCTGTAGGAAAGTTGACCAATGCTTTTGTGATTTTGATACAAAAGCCCTAAGGGATGATTCTATGGTTTGATGTTGGCGCTCACAGAGACCTTGAGACCTGGACCAGTGTGCACTTCCTGTCACATGTTTAATGCCGAATTTTTCACAAAAATATTTGAATAATTTTGAAACATATTGTTGGGCATTGTCTGTGTTCAGTACTGAGGGAGTGCCATGGATACATATGACTCTTTGGAAGAAACCAAGTGCTACAATGGCAGCAGTATCTTCTTCGCTGGTCCAGGCAGTTATGTGCCTAGTGACATGGTCAGTCACTACATGTATGTAGTGAGAGCCGTCTGTGGCCTTGGAAAAAGGGCCTATGGTATCCATGGTGACGTGGGAGTATGCTGTAAACACTGGGTAACGTAATTTCATTGGGGTTTTTAGGTGTTTGGGTCTCTTTTTGGTGGTCAGACATGTATGGCAAGTGCCGCAGAAATCAAAAGCTTCTTTAAACATTGATCTCCAGTAATACCTAGCTCTTATGGCTGTATAGGTTTTGACTGCACCTAGGTGGCCATCTAGGGGAGAGCAATGAGTTGCTTCCACTTAAGATTCTGCCCATTCTTCTGGAATTACAATTTGTAGGGTGGGCTCTAGGGCCTTGCCTAGGTTGGTATCAGTAATTCTGAAAAGGACTTCATCCAGTAAGATGAATTGGTCGTGGTTACGTAGTATTTGATTCATTAATCCTGAGTCGTGTGGCAAGCTACCTTTTTCTATGTAGTTTGCCATGGAGGATGCAAATAGGTCTTCTTTTTGATTTTTAATCAGTATTTCTCTAGAAGGTGTCAGGGATTGATGTTTACAGATTTCCTGAATCGCCCTTTCAGCTAGAGGTAGCACACGGCGGGAGAGCTTAGCTCTCTTGGCGTTAGCAGCTTTGATAGAGACTTTAGGTGACCTAGATTTGGCGGGCCTGCCTCTGGGGCGAGGACTGCTGCACTTAGGCTTGAGTGGGCGGGTCCATTTACCGGGCGCTGATTGGCTGGCGGTTGGGGGTGTGTCATCCTGGGACTGGGACTGTGCTCGAGTGAGTACACACAGGTCAGGATTCACAACTTGCTGCCTTTCTGGGGTGCCTTTTCTGGCTATGATCCCTTTGGGTGGTTTATTTGTGCTTCCCCAAATTTTGCCTCCCTTTAATATTGATCTAGGGGGTCCCATGCAGATGGGGTTACTGGGAACTGGCTCATCTGATCTGAAAACCTTGGTCATGGATATATCTGAGAATTGTAATTTCTTTGGTGGGAGAATGATTCTTCCTTGTGATCTAATTGGTATGGGATCATCAGAGCTAGGGGGATATTTTCTTCTGGATAGGCAATCTGCCACAAGATTAGCTCTGCCTTGTAGGTATTTCACTTCAAAGTCATAAGCATTACAGTATCTACCCATCTTGCCAATCTACCATTGGTGATATTTTCTTTCTTGTTGAAGAGGGAGACTAGGGCTGTGTGATCTGAATATACTTTGAAGTGAGTGCCATCTACATAATGGTGGAACTTTTTAACAGCGAAGATTATCCCAAGTAATTCTTTGTCAGTTATTCCATATCTGGTTTCCTGAGGTGTTAGGCCTTTCCCAGAGAATTCAATGGGTCTATAAAAACCATGTTCATCTACCTGTGTAATCACTGCTCCTAAGCTGAAATTGCTGGAATCTGTGAAGATGATGAAAGGTTTGTTATAGTTTGGGAACTTCAGGACTGCCTCAGTGCAAATTGATGATTTGATCTTTTCAAAGGCTGTTTGGCATTGAGTGGTCCATTTGAAGGTACCTTTGGTGGCTTCATATAAGGGCTTCATTATATGGGCAAAGCCTTTAATGAACCTCTTATAGAATTGTGCCATACCATTGAAACACCTAAGGTCGTGGATGTTTTTAGGTGGTGGGAGAGTTTTAACTGGCCAGATTTTGTCTGGGGAAGGTGATATGCTGTGTTGATCTAAGGTAAAACCTAAGAATTCCATTTTGGTGGTGCCAAATTCACATTTTTCAGATTTTAATTTGATGTTTCCTTTGATGAAAAGTTTTAGCACTTTATCTAGGTCTTGGAGGTGCCTTTCCCATGTGGGGCTGTATATGGCTACGTCATCCACATAGGTTACTGCATTTCATGACTAATTGTTCCATTACATTCATGAATGATAAACCAGAAGTTTTCAATCCCATGGGGAGTACCTTGGCCATATACCTCGTGCCATTGGCAGAGAAGGTTGTCAAAGGCCTGGATTCTTTAGCTAGGGGAATCTGATGGTAGGCGCTATATACATCCAATTTGGAAAAATATTTAGCACCTGTTCTGCCAACTTGTTGCATGAGGTCATCTGCCCTGGGGAAAGAGTAGGAAAAAGATTTTAGGTTTTGGTTAACCCATCTATAATCCACGACTATCCTCCACCCTGAGGCTACAGACCTGTCTCCCTGGGGTTTGGGGACCAAGAAAGCTGGGGAATTCCACTCACAGGGTTTTGTGCATTCCTCAATGACATTTTGCTGTAAATGTTTTTCCAACAGCTCTCTTTGGAAAATCTCTTTCTTGGGTGACATTCTATAGGATGGTCTGTTGCACGGTTTGAAATCAGGGATTAATTCTAACTTTTTTTTCATTTTCAATGTTTAATCCTAAAGCGCTCTCATTTAATACAAAAGCCTTTCTGTTTGACTCAACAATGTTTTTAACTTGTTGTTTTTGGGCCTCAGTGAGTTTGTCACATATTGTGTATTTTAAGGGGTCGTCCCCTTTGGGTAGTTGATCCAGGGGATCATCCCCACAATTGATGGGGAGCATGTCTTTGTCAGAGATTATGCTATTGAGGGAGTGTTGGCTGTTCAGTTTTCCAACGGGAATGGCTTTCTTTAGGTTGTTAAGTGCAAAGATGCCTAGGTTCATGTGCTTTTTGATGTCAAAGGAAAAATCATTTGGGTTGGCCACTGTTACCGGTATAATTTTTCTTGCTGACCTTGGTTCAACAAGGGCATGTTTGATTAACACCGGTAATGTTGTGTCAACATTTTCTGTGATGCCTGTTTTACCTATTAAGGAATCAGGTCCTATGACGATGGCATTGAATGTAGATTCAGAATTTGGTGGCATACTTAGACCTTTGGCTGCTCTTATGAAGTGTGGTGAAGGGGCTTTGGTTCCAAAGGAAATTTTGGCCCTATATTTGGTCATAAAGTTTACGCCAAGAATTAGGGGGTGATTTAGCTTTGGGACAACATGGAGTCTTGTTTTTAAACTCTGTGTTATTAATTAAGAAGGTTATGGTGATGGAATTGTTGACCTGAACTGAGGATTTATCAGCTAGTAGGATTACCATACAGGATCTCCTACCATGTCTGAAATTGGGGGTTGATACTATTTTATCTGCCATTTTCTGGCTGATAAAGGAGAGGGAGGCTCCAGAGTCTACTAGGGCTCTGTAGGAACTGCCAATGATATCAACATTAACTGCACCTTTAGTCAATTCAGTATTAATGTAAGAGGTCTTACCTTGCTGCCCATACTTACTGGTCTCGACTTTTAATTGGAGGGTGGAAATCCTCTTGCTCTGGCTCTCATAGTCGTCCTCACTGTCTGATGAGGAGTCTTCATCACAATTCACAAGGTGGGGGTCACAGTGTTGTTGTTCTGCTGAATTTAATTCTGCTCCATCGTTCATGTGTGAAATATGGCATGTGGGGGGCGTTCCAAGTTTGTTGTCCAATGTGGGGGCGGGGCCGCAAGATGCATGATGGCCTTCCCCTGGGTCCTATTCAATATTGTCATTGTAATGATCTCCTTGTCCAGAATGAGGAGGTTGGTTGTCAGGATGGTTATCTCCAGTCCTTTTGTTGTCATTTCTGCCTGGTGTTGGATCCCTAGACTTCTTCTTTTGTTGCTGGGTCCAATCATAAGGGATTGGGAAGTCTGCCGGGACTAGGAGCTTCTGGAAGGACACCTGGCAGGTGTTAGTGGGGGTTGAGGCAACGGGGATGAAGACAAAATTATTTCTTGTGTCACTGGACTTGGATCTGCTTCTGCTATCTTCCTGAGATCTGCTCCTGCCTGGTGACTGGTATCTGTTCTTGGAATTTGACCTGCCATTTGAGCCGGATCTAGAGTTGTTGTAACCCTGCTGATTTTGGTTGTATCCTGACTTAGATTTATCGCCATATTGTTTGTTGTTGCCGTTTCCAGAGGACTTGTTGTTATAATTGTTGTTATTGTACTGGTCCTTCCTGGATCTGTTATTGTTGTTGTTGTTACTGCTGTAACTGTTGT
Organism: Acholoe squamosa; assembly: GCA_949317995.1. Lineage (NCBI taxonomy): Eukaryota > Metazoa > Annelida > Polychaeta > Phyllodocida > Polynoidae > Acholoe > Acholoe squamosa. Next base: position 45,809,061 of record OX439050.1, read on the forward strand.
TCTTTTGCCCATTGTAGTTATTGTAGTTCATGGCGCACAAATCTGAAGATTGGCTTGAGGCATGGGCTGCTTTGGCTGCTTCTATGACTAGTTCTTGTTTTAATGCTGCAGTCTCAGCTTCTCTAATGCTCTTGGGGGTGTCTGAGAGTACAACATTTTTTATTTCATCCTTGAGTCCATTTATAAGATAGTCCACTTGTACTGGCTCATCTAGGTTGCTGTTGGATAGCAATAAGGTCATATCTGCTATGTAGTCCTCTACAGTTTCTTTGGGCTGTTGTTTTCTATTTCTATACCCTTTGATTATTGTGGCAGGGTCAGGTTGGTTGAACCTGCTGAGAAAGGCGGTATAGACTGCCTCAGTGTCATACATGATTGGTTTTTCAAAAATGTTGGTGAAAAACCACTGTGCTGCCCTGCCCTTCAGGAAGGTATACATACAGGATGCATGCATTGCTGGGGTGCGGGGGTATGCATTCCTTATATAGAATTTGAATTCTGCCAGGAATCTGGCTGCAGACCTGTAGGGTGAGGGCTTGTCAAAGGGTTCTGGTTTGTTGAAACAGCTTAATTGAGCAGATGTGAGTCGCTCAGGGTCAAAACTTCTATGGCCAGTGGTGGCAGAGAAGTTGGATTGTCCCAAGTTTGGTATCATTGGGGTGGACTGAGCTGCAGGGTGGAGGGCAGCTGCCTGGGCTGGTGATGTGTTTGTAAACAAACACATCACAATACATGTGTATAGGGTTGTTGTAGGGCGTGTGCCTGGTGGGGTGTGTATACATGGTTGTACACACTGCCTGAGGATGAGGTGGCGGCTACCGGTAATGGATGGGTGGTAGAGGGCGCCATCTGGTGGGTCATGGCCGAACTACCAAAACCTACATATGTCGCGCCTTGGTGGGTGGGCGTGGCACTTGTTGCTGTGGTGCGGGCTGTATTTTGGAGGGGCTGAGCCTGTACCCTACTGGCAATGATGTTGGCGTTCTGGTAGGGGTGCCCAGGGCGTGTGAAGGTTGACCTGAGGGGGGTAACCTTGTGTTGGTGGGTGAGAACAGGCTGTTTTGACCTGGGTTTGAGGGTGTTTTGGTCCTGTCAATAGCCCTGAATATTTAAGTTCTCATGCCGTCAATGTTTCTATTGATTCTGTCAGACAGATTGGCTGACGCTATTTCTGACCTTTTCAGGACATCAGCATTGTCCTGAGCTGCTCTTCTCTGTATATGGCCAATGTCATTTTCCAGGTGTGACTTCCAGGTGTCCATGTCATTTAATCTGTCATTTATTCTTGACAGTTGGCAGGAGGAATCGTCCCCAATCCTTTTTATTTCAGCAGACAATAAGGTTATTTGTCCTGTCAGGAGGTTGGAGAGGGAGTCATTGACTGCTTGAGTGCATTCTCTGACTATATTCCTGGTCATGTCGTTTTGGTTATACTCTGGGGGTGGGGCTGCAGTGGCCATGTTTTGGTAGGCAGGTGCTCTGTGCAGGTTGGGGAATGTTACTTCTGTGTCTTCTTCTGAAGTAGATTCTGTTTCTAAGTGGGCAGGAATGTGACTGTCTCTGTGTAGGATGGGAGTAGTAGCCACAATGTTGCCTCTTCCAGCTGCAGAGTTCAGGCTTCTTTGAAGTCTGTAAAATACAGGTGTATTTGGCCTGTGAGGGGAGGATGATTGTACCCTTCTCCTGGGCCTATTGGTGGGGTTTGGCCTTTCAAAAGATCTGGCCCTTGATGGCATGCTCAGGGATGAATTTGGTACTGGAGGTGTCGCCTCGTCTTCCTCAGAAGTGGAGTAGGTGAAATAAGGCCTGAGGTTACCTCCAGATGGGTTGCTATCCGGCTGGGGGTGTTGGTGAGGACTTAGTAAATTGGTGAGGTTGGAGCTGTCTGGCCACTGTTCTTCTAGAATACGGTTTATCCTATCTAGGAAAACAGAGGGGCTCTCACCACACTGGTAGCTTGATGTAGCACCGGTGGGTATATGTTGTGCACGTCCTGTGTTGAGTCTATTTTCTCTCCACCTGTGGATTGCTGAGTCTAACCTGCTCCTCCAGTAACCTTCTGCTGCTGATGGGTGGGCCTGGATGTCTGGTACAGTGAGATCGTCCCAACTTAGGTCTGGTGTACGCTGTGGACCAGAAACAGTGCTGGGTGAAGATGACTGTCTAGCAGCTTCCAGGGCGTCCTGATAGCCATCTTTCTTCTAGATGGCTATCTAGGTGGAGGTGATCAGGTGATTGATTTCCAGGCGTGCTGTATGTGGTACTCTGAAGACCACCTAATCTTAGGGGTGGTAATTCTGAGGGTGAATAACCAGGTAGGGTGAGGTGTAAACCTGGTGGTGGGGCTCCTGCTGGTGTGCTGGTTTGTGCACCTGTGTTGGTGTCCACTATGGTGGATGAAAAAGGTAAGGTGTTTGAACTCACAGGTGTTTGTCTATGTGTATGTCTGTGGATCGGCAGCACTGGGTTCAGCTGGAGCGCGTCTGGCGAGGAGTCTATTGGGGTGGTGTACTGTGTTCTGGTGGCTTCTTGCTGATCTCTGTCTGGAGATGTAAGAATACGTTGTGGGGCTGGCTCCTTTGGTAGGGTCTCACTGTTGTCCATGGCTCATGAGAGGTGGTAACTGTGGGATGATACGTGAGGATTTCCCACCATTGTCAATGAGTCCGTAAATGATGAATGAGGATGAATACAGACGAATCAGGGATCCAGTTTGATATCCACTTTATTCAATGAAGTCCACGAGGTATAGATGGTGATACAGTATAGGGTACCCAACAGTGTCCAAGCCTAGCCTTGAGCTGAGGGCTCTTGTCTCACGTGAGTATGTGAGGGGTGAAGTGTGAAGGTAGAAAGATGAGTGAGCTGCTCCACTAAGAGGTATTTATAGTAGGAGCTGCTCACCCAGCTCATCCTAAAAATAGTATCAGGTGAGCAAAATATAGTAACTGGGGAACTCCAGTGCAGGTGTGTAGGTGGATCTAAACATAGCACTGGGGGTCACAGAGTTCAGTATGATTCTAAATATAGCTGCTCATGATTAATGGACATGATTAATGGGCATGTCCTCCAGCAGGAGGAGTGGGTCTAAATATAGCTACTAGGAATTCCCGGCGTGCAGTGAGCTGCTCGTGATTAATGGGCGTATCCTCCAGTGGGAGGAGGCAGGGTCACTGAGTGCAGTTGACACCGCCAGCCTTTGGTCTATGGGTATGGCTTGGCTTGTGGGTAGACTCGGACACTGGGTTACATGGTAGAGTCAAAGGTGAAAAATAAATATGATGAGTACAATACCTATAATGGTCTACTGACAATACTGTCTTCACACAATATACTAGTCAACATGACTCAGTATATGGTGTGAAGACAGTATGAGAAATAGTAGCACCACACTAAGTATCTATCTAATTTGACTAGTGTGTCAATGGACCATTCTGGGTATTATTCATTATTTTACACATTTATCAAATACTTCGCCACACACGCTCAGGATCTGCTCACAAGCTCAGAGCTCATTCCCCCCCCCAAGTGTGTACAGTGAGCTGCTCTTACATCACCCATACCAGGATGTTGTGAGAGCCGGACCTTTCTATTTCTGGGCACTGACTCACTGGGAGTTTGGTTTGGTTTGGTTGATTTTACTTCCACTAATAGTAATTAAAAGTTAGCAGAGAGACTATGTTTTGATTCTTTCCTATTTTCCCCTACTTATCATAGGGCAATGCCTAACTGGCTAAGGCTTCTTTATATTTCATATTTTGCAAAATAGCTTGGTTTCCCGCAGGAAATCAAGAATCTCCTTGTTTCCAGTGCTGTGGAAAACACTGTTCATTGTCGTTGGATTTTGCAGGAATTTCTTCCTGCTTCTCTTGGTTGCCTGACAATGTAGCATGAGATGTTCCACACTCAGTTGAGTGTTGCATGCCTGACATACAGGTGCCACTTCACCTTTCAGAAGGTGACTGTGTGTCAGTTTGGTGTGACCAGTCCTTAAACGGGTCAGTTTCACTTGTTCCGATCTTGTCAGGTTTTCTTCTGTAAAACTTTTGCCGACTGTTGGTCGGATGGTTCGCAGCTTGCTGGCATTTGCATCGTTCCACCTGCGCTGCCATTTTTCCTGAACATGGATTTTGCCATGGGTAGGATATCTGTGTATGGCATTTGGTCGGCCCCTACAGGCCTCATCAGAGCATTTTTTGCAGCAGTGTCTGCAGCCTCATTTCCTTCGATTCCTATGTGGCTTGGCACCCAACACATAACCGCATCTTTACTTTTTGTCTTGTTTTCTGTGTACGATTCCCGGATGGCTCGGATTACAGCATTTTTTGGATATAGGTCATGTATGGCTTCTAGACATGGGTGGGAGTCTGAAAAGATGACAAATTTCTTCATCATCGAGACCTTGATCCATTTCAATACCTGCAATAAAGCGTTTCCTTCTGCAGTGAAGATACTACTTTGTTTGTGGAGTGCCTTCTTCAGGTTACCAAAAGGTGTGTGGACAGCGAATCCAACACGGCTGCCATCTTTGGAACCATCAGTGAAAATGGCTTTGTGGTCATTGTACCTCCCCCTGAGTGCCCTGTATTCTTTCTCAAATACATGATCAGGGGTTTCGCTTTTCTTATTCTTGTCAAGGTCAAGGTTCACCTTTGGTGTCTCTTGCTCCCATGGAGGGGTCTTAGGGGGTTCGTCTGTCAGAATCCGTTTCATCAGAATCCTAGCCTCTTGGATCAGTGCTTTAGCTTTCACAGCCATTGGTTTGATGGCATTTGGTTTTCCTCTGTAAACATTGTTTTTGTTGTTGAAAATCAACTTGTGAGCTGGATTTGGTGGATTAGCCCACACACGTATTGTATACTGTAGTGTGAGCTTCTCCCGGCGCAAGTCCAACGGTGGAATACCTGCCTCCACATGGAGGCTAGATGCCGGTGTTGTCCTAAATGCACCAAGACATAGTCGGAGTCCCTGATTTTGGATGGGTTTCAAACCATCCAAATAGGACTTTGGGGCAGAGGCATAGACCATCGACCCGTAGTCCAGACGTGACTGAATGTACATCTTGTACAGGGTCAGTAGAGTCTCTTTGTCACATCCCCAATCTGGATGACTGAGGACCTTTAACAGGTTCATTGCTTTTTGGCATTTCCTTCTCAGGTATTCCACATGCGGCTTGAAGGACAGGATCCTGTCAAACACCAATCCGAGGAATTTTATTTCTTTCTCGACCGTGAGGCGTTGCTCATAAAGAGTCAGGTGTGGTTCTTCCTTGCATCCCCGTCTCCGACAGAAATTTACTGCACAGGTCTTGCTCTCTGAGAACTTGAACCCGTTTGTGTAGCTCCATTCCTCCAGTCTAGTCAGTGTCTGCTGGAGGCGGCGTTCTATTGTGGGCATGTGCCTTCCTTTGAAGCAGATGACAAAATCATCTAAGTAGAGGCAGCACTGTACATTGTCCTGTAGTTGTTTGGTGATACTGTTGATCTTAATGCAGAACAAGGTTACAGAAAGGATGCAGCCTTGGGGCACACCCATTTCCTGATCCACTTTCTCTGACAAAACCGATCCTAGGCGAACATTGAAAGTCCTGTCTGACAGGAAGTTCTGAATGAACCCTGTTAACCTGCCCTTTAGTCCCATGTCATGGATATCTTGCAATATTCCATGCCTCCATGTGGTATCGTAGGCTTTCTCAAGGTCAAAGAAGACCCCAACGACATGTTCGTTGTTTGCGAACCCGTCTCGGACCCAGCTCTCCAGGCTCACCAGGTGGTCTGTAGTGCTGCGTCCTCGGCGGAATCCTGATTGGTGAACTGTTAGCTTCCCTGTGGATTCAAGGAAGTAGACAAGCCTGCTATTCACCAACCTTTCAATGGTCTTTACCAGACAACTAGTCATGGCTATAGGACGATAGCTTGAGGCCAGAGTTGGGTTTTTCCCTGGTTTGGGAATTGCATCTACTATGGCCTCTGACCATGATGGTGGAAAGTTTTCTGTGACCCAGATGTCATTGTACATGTCTAGAAGAAGCTCCATAGTTTCCTCAGGTAAATGTTTGAGCATCTGGTAGTGGATGTCGTCTGGTCCAGGACAAGAATCTTTAGCCTGGCCCAGAGCATATTTCAACTCCTAAATGGTGAAAGGCTTGTTGTAGCTTTCCTTATTGTTTGAGGTGAAGTTGAATTTCTTCCTCTCAGTTCTGGTTTTATGCTCAAGGAATTTCTCTTAGCAATTGTTGCTCGAAGACACCTGACTGAAATGTTCTGCCAGGGTGTCTGAGATCTCTTTGCTCGACTCAACTTTCTGTGCTCCTTTTTGCAGATGGTGCACAGTTGGAGGAAGATTTCCATTGAGCTTCCTTACTTCTTGGAACACCTTACGCAGGGGAGTGGATTTTGTTAGCGAACCCGCATACCTACGGAAGGATTCCCGTTTCTCTTTCTTGAATGTTTGTCTGGCGTTAGCCCTTGCATTCAAGTATTTATGCAAGTTTTCTGTTGTGATGGTATTGTTCAACTTGCGATATGACTTCCTTCGTTCTCTCCTTGCCTCATAGCATTGCTCATTGAACCAAGGGCATTTTTGTCTCTTTTTGGTGATGGAGGATTTACCAATGCACATGGCACTCACTTCCCTGAGGGTGTGTGCAAAGTACTCAGCAGGATGGTCCTCCTTTTCCTTGATGAGTGGCCATGATCGAAAAGATTGCCTGCAATTCTCTTGGTAGTCCTCCCAGTCTGCTTTCGAGATATTCCATCTAGGTGGAGGGACAGTGTCAGAGTTCTTCTTCTGAGTCTGAATGATGATGGGAAAGTGATCACTTCCACAGAGATCATGATGCACCCTCCAGTCAAAATCAGCAAAGACCGAAGCGTCACTCATGGTCAAATCAATGGAGGAGAATGTACCTGATGCTGGATGATGATATGTTGCTTCCTTCTTGTTGAAGAGGCACAGAGACTTCCGGTCAATGATTCTCTCCACCATTCTCCCCTTGCCGTCTGTTCTGCTGTCTCCCCAGACTGGAGGGTGCATCATGACCTCTGTGGAAGTGATCACTTTCCCATCATCTATTCTAAGCCATCTTTCTACTTACATTATCCCATGCACAACCTCCCTAGTATCTAGGACCTACGACAGGTTGAGCTACGAGCTTAGGGGCAGAGCCTGCACGCTGGCAAGTGTATCATTGTTACCACCTATATGTACACTCCGTCATCATGCAATAAACAAGGATCAAAGAACTTCTCTGGATTCAGTGTTCATTACAACATTGACTTGTAACGGTTAGTTGACAATGGTGGAGAACTCCTCAGAATATCCCACTACTAACCTCTCATAGCCATGAGTAATAGTGAGACCACACCCAAGGAGCCAGTTTCTGAACGTACCTTTGCATCACCTGGGCTAGACGCGCCCAACCCACCTGCAACTGCAGCACACCATTTCCAGAGAGAAAATTCGTCACCTGACGCCTTCAAAATGATCCAGTTATACCCACCTGTCACACCAAGGGACACCCCCCCCCCCCTGGTAGAAAAAATAGCAGAAGCTATACAGCGTCTCAGTCTGACGCTGACAGCGACAGCCCGAGGAGCAGTCGCGATGATTAGGATTCAGGGGACGGAACTACAGCACCTATAGTCCCCGCCCCCACCCTAAAGGACCCGACCATACGACTGCCCCCCACTACTCCTGATCCTACTACTGAAGCAGAAGTTAACTCAATTGACTCTCATACCTCCAGTAACTATTAAACAGGACGTATGGAATATAAGGAGGACCAGGACTCTTGCACTGAGGATGATGAGGACGAATATGAGGACTACAGCCGGAGGACGCCAATTCTGAAGCTGAAAAGCAAGTCTGATCAATATGAACAGCAAGGTAAGGCCATTTTCGTTGATACAGAATTGACTAAGAGTGCAGTATCTGTTGACATAGATAACCACTTGTATAGAGCTCTCATTGATTCTGGCGCCTCCCTGTCTTCCATTAGCCAAAAATGGCGGATAAAATATCAAACACACCTAATTTCAGACTGGTAGACACTCTAGACTCTCAGTGTTACTGAATGATCAGACCCCAGTCCAGATTGGTCACTCAATGACCACGAGCTCCCTCATCGACGGCCATGAATTTAGAACCAAGGTCCATGTGGTTCCTGATTTAAATCACCCGCCCATCCTAAATTTCATGACTAAACACAGGGCAAAAATCTCCTTTGGTCCTAAAAAAAAACACGCAACCACATCAGGGCTGTGAAAAATATTCCCATACCATCCAACACTAAAAGAAAATAAGGATCCTTTTCCTCCAAAATTATCCTACAATGTCTATATTCAGAGTATAGAACCCCCCCTCTCAACCCCCACCCCAGCCCTACACCCCACTCTTTATTATTTTCTAACAAACTCACCCATGGTAACCTTTTTACCATCCTTAGAACACACATACAAATACTACCCAGACACTATAGGCATACTTTCTTCGTGTATTAGATGTTTTCTCTCCATTTTCTCATGAATTATTAAAATGGAGAGCACTCATTTTAGATCCCCCAAATTCACAATTATTTTTATTTTTCTTTCACAAATTCCAATTATCATACCTACACATCACAACCTTGCTACCACAAATAAGTGAGTGACATTGCCAAAAATTTTATTTAATTTCCTAGAGGCTCAGGCAGCTGTAAACTGGATGATCTGGTTGGCACGCCACATAAATTACCCACGGTCACAGCGTACGCTCGGTTTGTGATCCCATTTAATTGGGACATGCATGCGCCGGTTTGATACAAGCTCAGGGCTCCTCAATACCCTAAGGTATTACCAAATGACGGCCTACTGTAGGAGAGCAGCTCTCTTGCATCCTGATCCGTGTTTATACCTCTGTTTACCATTGGTACTGGAATGTTTGGTAAGACACATAATAACATCAACATCCTTAATTCCTGCACCACAGGTGGCCAGGAATTAAGGATGTTGATGTTATTATGTGTCTTCCCATTTAATTGGGACATGCATGCGCCGGTTTGATACAAGCTCAGGGCTCCTCAATACCCTAAGGTATTACCAAATGACGGCCTACTGTAGGAGAGCAGCTCTCTTGCATCCTGATCCGTGTTTATACCTCTGTTTACCATTGGTACTGGAATGTTTGGTAAGACACATAATAACATCAACATCCTTAATTCCTGCACCACAGGTGGCCAGGATAGGGATCCTATATGACCTGATTTCATCATCAGTACTTCACATACCACCCACCCATAACCACAACAATATTGTGTCATAACTGACCACTCCATCCTGTCAGCTGCAGGATCATAATTTGCATGAGACCGGCGGGTCCTCTAGCATCCACCCAATAGAAAGGCTCCATGTCATTTTAGGGAGAGACATACCTTTAAGGGATGCCTGTGATTGAGAAATAGCCACCTCATGATCAGCATATAAGCCTCCTCCCACCCCAATCTTATCCACTTCACAACAATACACCAAACTTACCAAACCCAGTCACCACATGGAGCAAGTATCCGGAGACCACAGGGCCAAAATGCCGAGACTGCCATGCAACCAGCCCAGGTAGGACTTGTCTTATGTGTCCATTTAGTAGCGTCATCAATCGTTCTAGCATGACAATGATGGATTATGCCATCATGTTACCCAGATACCCATTACATGCCAATGGTAGTGTGCGCCCAGAGTGCTTTGTAAAATGTGATAGTTGAATTCGCAGTCCACTTCATGCCTCTCTACGACGACCTGACCACTCTAGGTCTTACTTATCAACCTTTTGGCAACACCCCACCCACCCCACCCACCCCACACACAACCTATATTACCTTAGACTACCCATTAACCTAAGATTATTTAATAGCCTTGAGGCTCCAGAGTTATATGGACTCAACTCAGGGTGGACCCTCCATAGCCTTCTAGGCCCACGTGACAAAAGGAGCAAGGCCGTGGATCCGTTTGGTCACAGCTATCAATCTTTAATGTTTAAATTTTATGAGGCCAACCGCCCCCCACCACTGAGTTGAACCATCTTAGTTTATTAGTCACTATTCCTCACACAAGTCAAGGTAAAAATACATCAATTCCTCGTCATAGATTAGCCTAACAAACTAGTCTGTTTAATAATTTTGCCTACAAGTGCCCTATAGAAAAACACACCACCCCAAGACAAGCAAAACCCCCCAAAATATGTATGAATTTTTCTTTTTTCCCCAACCCAAACTCATTAAAACGAGCTCACCTCACATACCCTTCTCTCACACCAAGCCAAGCAAAACCCCCCGCCCCCCCCACCAAGCACATGACACGGGTTACCATTACAAAAGAAAAAAACGTGCACTAGCAGAATCAAAACAAACTCCATGTCACTATACCCATAACCACAACACTCGGGGGAACACCTAGTCTAATTATAGAACGAGGCGCTCCCACGCTGTGATGGTGAATCCTTAGCGAGTCTCACCCCGATATCGCCCCCCGACCCGGGAGGACATACCAGATAAGGAAGCTTGGGCCCAGCCGTCAGCAAGCAGATCAACCCCACTAAGTTAGCCCCGCTGAACCCTAAGGAGGCCCAGCATCCCTAGAACCTATATGTTTAATCCCAACCCGGCTGAGAGGGCCACAGATATTGTTAATGGTAAGTAAACTTTCGACTTACAAATCAGGATGGCCGGTTCTCGATACGTGATGGGATCATCCGAGGTCCCTAACGCCCCAAACCTCATCAACTACCTGCCACCCCCACCAGCATATAACTTAGGACCGTCCCAAGGTTATACCCAAATGTCAATGATGCTTGGGAGATACCATCACACTTATGCCATAAAGACGCTGATGTAGGGATCGCCCCCCCATCCACCTCAACCATCAGACCCCCACCCCCCCATAGCGAACCCCCCACCCCAGGATATTGCCCAAAAGCACACCCACACACATCTAAAACACCAAGCCTACATAACATCATAGCTATAGATAGGCCTAGCTAGCAGATCAAATCGGTTTACACTAATGTTTATCAACGTTAACACCGACTGCGGCGCCTGGCCTGATAACTTTCGCGCCACACGTGGCAGCCCAGCGCCATCTTGATTTCGTATCAATTACTGAAAGTGACAGACGTCACGGCTGTCACCATGACTACCATCGGTCATGTGACACCCGCACATGGCGTCTCTATCACAACAACAACATTGACACATGTTCACACTTCAACTTGCTCAGTAGGACTTACCTCAATAGCCATTAGCCATCCCGCCGGGCGGGATGACGAGCCACTGCATCTGAACGATGCTGAAACACAAAATTAAAAGCAGATCAATCCAATTGCTCCGCTTCTTGAACCCAAAATTTTTTTCAAATACTCAAAAATCGCCCCTAAAAATCAAATTGTACTCACAATCCGCCCGACATGGTGATGGTGAGGTGGAGAATGGTTCCATTGGGCATAACTAAATCCACCTCATACACCTCCATGGTGGTTGTGTAACATTATGACATCACAAAGCGGACGAGGGCCCTTTTTATAGGATCAAAACTTTGGCGACACAGGAAAGAATTTGTTGTTTTTTTTTTACACCTCCCCGTACCCTATTTCGGCCCAAAATAAATTTCCCATCAGTCAGCATCAACATAGTTGCTTTTAAGGCACATGTAAAAAGCAGCAGTCGACGTGAGCAGGTCATAACTGTATTAATTCCCATAACTTACCTGACCTTTTTCGTCATCATGGTACAGTGCCAGCTCGCTACTACCACCTGGTGGAATTTAGAAAAAGTAACCATAGCGTCCCTGATACAGAACCCGTGCTAAGCCAAATGAATCAATTGAGCTCTGTACTTATGTTTTATACGTTGACAAAAGGATATTGACCTCGAATCCTTTTTCTGTGTCAACTATGGCCTGTTTGCAAACCATGACAGACAATCTGCGGTTGATGAACTGTTCTCTCCTCCTGTTGTTCTCTCATCAGGACCACTGCCGGACACAGCCACAATCCCTTCAGGACCAGAGGCCGAACCCAGGGAGGAGGGACCAGTACCATCAGGTCCAGAGAGAAAACCAACATCAAAACACCATGGCAACCTACCACCCAACAACTTCCATGCTATAGAGCTTTTCAGGAAAAACTAGTGACAATATCACCATAGCAGCCATTAACTTTGGACTTTATGATATGTTGTGGAGACCCAATCTCCCCCGACCCCACCATACAACTACCCAAGATGTTTATTTTGGGACAAAAGACTGACTCTTTATTTTTAGTAAACAAGGTCAACCTTTTTATCTATGCCTGCAACAGATTGGCAAACTCTTATGATCTTATAGGTGATTTTTATAACATGACCTTCTTATGATGTCACCTTAGGTGCTACAAGATCATCCCTTCGCAGACCCCTTTTTCAAGCTCAACTATGTATTGTATTTATGAGCTTTAGTCCGTAGTGTAGTTAAGTTCACAGTTACCCTCAAGTCTTTAAGTTTGGCGCAAACTGTATGGAGCAGGGCCAACAGTCATATCGAATACTACCTTGACCCTGCCCTACATACAGTTCCGAAACCAAATATGTGCCTTTGGCACCTTGAAGCCGAACTTATCTTGGGAAACTCCCAACCTTGGTTCGACTTCCTGGTGCCAACTCCACAATCTGTAAAATTTTTTGCTTTCCCTGTACATCATATTTGTAAATACTCCAGATACCTCAGCTTAGAAAGAATGTATTTTTATACTCCAATGTATCACTATATAGCTCATGACAAGCCTAGGTACAAAACAGTATTCACAACGTGCCAAAATATATGTACCCATTTATTTTGTAGTAATAAGTATTATAAGCCTTCTTTGATCCAACAAGGTACTAGCATGCTACCTGTACCTCTTATTTTTTTTTTTTTTTTACAGTTCCATAAAGGAACCTCTATGTACACTTATTTCATATTTATATTGTATCTTCATACCGAACACACCTTTGTATAATGCATCTTGTATGCATAATACCCAAAATTGTCAATGGACTTGGCAAAGCCATTATTATTAATGATTTTCCTCCCTTAAACCTCGTGCAGAGACGAGTGGGAATGTGGGGATTTGTCAATGGACCATTCTGGGTATTATTCATTATTTTACACATTTATCAAATACTTCGCCACACATGCTCAGGATCTGCTCACAAGCTCACAGCTCATTCCCCACCCAAGTGTGTACAGTGAGCTGCTCTTACATCACCCATACCAGGATGTTGTGAGAGCCGGACCCATCCTATTTCTGGGCACTGACTCACTGGGAGTATCACAACATACCGACATACCTGTGGACGCGTTTCTAGGATGCAGGGAAATTCCACAACCTCCCTTCATCCTGATTGGTCCACATATAAATAGAATCATTACCAGGTATGGCGACGTGTCGGATCTGACCAGATCCAACCAGATCTGACCTGCTCCTACCGGTACATTTCATCACCCTGTGAGCTGCTCACCTAAGTATATAAGACCAGTGAGCAGCTCCCAGTCATCTATTCTAAGCCATCTTTCTACTTACATTATCCCATGCACAACCTCCCTAGTATCTAGGACCTACGACAGGTTGAGCTACGAGCTTAGGGGCAGAGCCTGCACGCTGGCGAGTGTATCATTGTTACCACCTATATGTACACTCCGTCACATATGAGATCTTTGAACTCACTTTTGTCATCCATTTCAAGTTTGGTGTTACAGGGAGAGAGAATTGTGATCCTACAGATCCTTCAAAACAGAGTGATCAACATTTCACACTCTAGTCATCAGGGCATAGTAAAAACAAAGGCACTACTAAGAGAAAAATTGTGGTTCCCAGGCATTGACAAGCCAGTCGAAAGGGCAATTGCTAACTGTTTACCATGTCAGGGGAACACTAAGGTGAATGACCATGAACCGCTCAAAATGACGGAATTGCCTAGTGGACCATGGAAGGAAGTGTCTGTGGACTTTTGCGGACCATTCAATACAGGAGAATATCTGTTAGTAGTTATTGATGACTACAGTAGGTTCCCAGAGGTGGAGACTGTTTATTCAATGTTATATGAGGCTACAAAAGCGAAGCTGGAGGCTATCTTTTCACGGCAAGGTTTCCCTCAGGTCCTTAAATCGGACAATGGCCCACCATTTCAAGGTCAGAATTTTGCTGATTGGGCTGATAAGAAAGGTTTCATGCAAAGAAAAATTACACCTCTTTGGCCACAGGCAAATGGAGAAGCAGAACCCTTCATGAGAACTTTGGGTAAATCCATAAAAGCGGCAGTAGTAGAAAAGAAGAACTGGAAAAGCCAAATTTTCCTTAGACACTACTGGGCAACGCCACATAGTACAACTGGACTATCACCCAGTGAAATGTTGAACAAACGAAAGTTGAGAACAGAAATACCCGTCTTCATGAAAAAAAAAAACTATGATCGATGATAGAATTGAGTCGCGCGGCTCAAGGTTGAGAGGCAAAGCCTATATGAAGGAGCTCGCCAATGAACGTCATCATGCCAGGGACAACACCCTTGAGATAGGGGACAAAGTTCTGATACGACAACCACAGGCTAATAAACTATCATCACCATACAAACCGATGCCATTTGAAGTTATAGAGAAAAATGGTTCAATGATCACCGTGGAAAACAAGAATGGGGGAATTACCCGCAACTCGTCCCATATGAAGAGGATACCTCCATACAGTGAGGAGACCTGTGAACCACCATTAACAGGGGCTGCTGATACCACAGCGAGTTGCTCTCCCAGGATGAGTTGCTCTCCCAGGATGAGTGCCAAACCAAAATACCTGGAGGATTATGTATGTTAGGATAGGGGAGTGAGGGGTAAAGCCTCACTGGGGACTGATTGTGCTTGAACCTCTCGTCCCAAGTTTAGTTCAATTTTTTTTATTATGATCAAGTTTGTTTTACACACACTGTTATGACTTGGAGTTTAAACACTAGCTATAAGACTGTATCATCATGGAACATATCTTTTGAAAAAGTTATCAATAAGACTGTATCATCATGGAACATATCTTTTGGAGAAGTTTACTAAAGAGAGGGGTGATGTAATGTCTGCGGATCAGCGCGGGAAAATGGGAACGGCGCAGGTGGCGCCCTCTCTGTGTATACCACGGCAGGGGACCGGAAGTAAGGACAACTTCAATTTGGGAGTGATCAGGGGAGGCCGGAACAAGGAGATCTGATGTGAAAGACACGTGGCTGCTGAGCTTTAAATGTGAGTAACACTGAGTTAAATCTGATGCAACTATATTACAGTCGGGGAATCCCTATTTTGCAGCACTGACTTATAAATCTCAATGTCCGTATTTCACAGTAAAACTTATATATCTGAACAAACATAACATGCATCAATGCTTTTATGAAAGATTTGGTATAATAGAATGTATAAGAAAATTGTTTTGTGCAGGTTGATTATTTTACAGCATAGGCATTTTGCGCGGCTGACCTACACAGTTTCATCCCGAAATTTAAGTATCTCACCCTAAACAAAGCCCTGTGTCACAGGCGGTCTACATAGGATTTGTACTAGTGCTTGGTGGGCCAGCATGGCGGTGCGGCCACTCCCGCGGTGGCCCCAGTGTGGACACGGGAGTTGCACTTCTGGGTAGTCTTTATTCTGTGACATCACAGATGTGGAGAGGGCTATTTTTTATAACCAAAGATTTCCCAGGAAAGGAGTTGAGAGGAGTTGGCCAGTTTTTAAAGCTAGTATCTGTCATTGTTTATGGCCCAAAAAAAACAGATTTTTGCAGAAAATGGTGTGGGCGCAATCCATTGTAGGGGCCGGCATCGTTGTATATATATTAGTGCGCTTCATCCGAGAGATGTGCTCGTGTGGTACTCGTTCCTTCTATGCCAACCAGGTGTCGCTACGCGATACCCGTTTGGTACAAGAGGGGGCAGCACCATGCCTCGCGTCCAGCTTCTACTAAGAAGACGTGTGTTCTGATCTCATAAATAAAGGCCTACCCGAGCGGTAGGAAGTCTGGGGCTTTGCCCAACCCGAACTACTCGTGTTGTGTTGGTATCTCTAGTGATAAGCGAGCCAAAGAGCCACCCAACATATAAGTCGAAACGAACCGTTACACTGCTGCCGTGACCAGTTGGTTCGGGGGTGGAGCGCGGCCAAACGGCCGAAAGCCACAGGCAACCTAATGCGAATCCTTCCAGCCCTGGGCTAGAAGGATTCGAAGAGGATGATTACACATCCCAGCACCTGCTGTTAGACTGGAAACCGGGTCAACAGCATGTGTATAACCCGGAAGACAGTTTTCGCGACACCGGGTCTAACAGACGATCCCACCAGAATTGGAGATGGGATCGTTAAACTGTATCCAAGTACACCTAGACAGGTTGCTTCGGATACGGGGGTATTAAGTGGGTTGGTTAAACCTGCCAGGTTAGACTTGAGCGATTGGTCTCAAGTTCTAACTAGTAGGCGCCAGCTCGGACCTAGGATCCCAGCTAGCGCTTCTGGTATTTTGGAAACCCCTAAGGCTCAAAGTCCAATCCAACGGACAGAGATTCCTACGAGGGGTGAAGTGGATGGGGCGGTCCGACAAACTCGGGTGGCCCCATTGATGACATCGTCGGATCATGAGAGCGATGATGATAGGGATGGAGAAGATCCAAAAGGATCTACTGGCACCAAGAGAGATAGAACCCAAGAGACATTACCGAGGAGCGCGGAAATGTATTCTCTGAGGGCTATCCTTAGACGAAGGCTTATCTGACTCCGTGTTCAATCCGGGGGGCAGCCGTAAGTCAAGGTATGGACGTTGGATGGGCCCCGGGTATAAGACAACCGCGGCTTATTTGAAAGCCAAAGAACAGATAGAGCAACAAGCTAAGAGGCAGCATGAACAATTCATAGCTGCACAGAAGAAAATAGAAGACGAGACAAAAGAACGAATTGGAAAGCTTCGTTCTGTCGAACAGGAGGCGATTCTAAAGGAATCAGACCTCAAGTATCATTTGTCGTCTCTAGCCCATCGGTTGGAGTTGAAAGAGAAGGATGAGAAGGAAAGAGAGAGTAAATTGGCCGACCTAGAAAGGGAGGAAGCCAATAGACGAAGGGCGATTGATAAGGCTAGAGCCGATGAAGTCGCTAAGGCTCGGGATGTAAATAAATTGCAATCCGAGTTGCATGCTATGGAGGAGAAAAGACTTCAACTCCGTAAAGTGGAGACAGAAGCTAAGTTGATCTCGGAACAAGACAAGATCCATAAGGAGACCACCGAGTACTAAAGGTCTCAGAAAGAAAAGGGTGAGAAGTATCGTCTATTGAAAGATACTTTGAAGAGGGAGGCACTAGCTGCCCAAGAAGAACGAAACCGAGCTGTAGCGGACAATGAGAAGATCCGGTCCGAGATCTTATCAGAGAATGCGCAGTTAAGAGAAGAACAGAGGAACTTGACCACGGATGTGGCAACCTTAACAATAAATAAGTCCGCTATGGAAAGTTACTTGCAGGAACAGGAGCATGCGAACGCACCGCCAAGGAGTAAGGATCAAAATCCAGACTCTACTTTTGTCAAACAAGGAGAGCCCGTCTCCTGTTCAACACCTAAGCATCTGACAGGGGCGTACAACCCGTTTGTAAATGACAACACCTCTCGGAATGTTGATCAAGGGGGTGTCTACGTCAGAACCCAAGATCAGAATGGCCGGACCAGTAGAGTTCGCATCAGTGAAGTCCCAATAGTCCATAATCTGGACCCGGACTACATACCAAGAGACTGTTCCGACACTAGTGCCGAAACAAGCGGATTCCACATACACATGGATCAAACAGATAATGTTGGGCTGGATGCAGGTAATCCTGGCAACCAGCAAAATTCTCAAAGTGGCAGTAGCCAACAAGGACAGGCTGGCCAAGCGCCTAATGACAGTGGTCAGGGCAGGTCAGCCAATGCGAACGGGCATGGGGGTGATGGTGCTTCGGGTACCAACCCCAATGCAGGGGGTGGAGGTTATGCGGGTAATAATGGTTCTCAATGGACACATACCCAACCACCACCACCACCGCCGAACAACAGTAGCTTCGGTGGTTTGGGAGGCAATCGAACCTTGAATGAAACCAAGGCGATTGAATGGAGCAAACAGCAATGCAGTAGATTGATTTATGCTCACAATTCAGCCAAGAATATTATAGGTTTCACCTCCTATCTATTGAAGCTTCTTGATTCAGCAAGAATATTATAGGGAACCTATAATATTCTTGCCGAAGGGTTGCCGTCATTCCCAAGGAATACGACGGTACTCGGCCATGGAAAGAATGGTTTGTAAGATTTCATCAACGTGATGAATTGTAATGGATGGACCCCATACGAGGCCAAGCCACATCTGGTCCAGGACGCATGGCCGTCGAGCAATGGCGTACCTGGTATGGTCTCGCTGGGAGTTTTGAGCAGCTCGTTGAATCGGCTAGTGGACTGTTATGCAATATGGTCAAGGAGGATCCAATGGTTCGTTTTAAGAAACGTACCCAAAAACCAACAGAAGCTTTCAGGGCATATGGCATGGAACTTCATGCCCTGTTAAGTAAGGCCAGACCCAGGACAGAGAACCAGGACTGGTATATGGACAACTTGATAACTCAAATCGTCAAGGGTCTAAGGGACCGAGACAAGCAGATTGCTGCAAGAGACGCCTGGAAAGAGGGGACTACATTGCACGGCATATTCAATGGAATAGATATGGCCGTGAAGAAACGTACAATGCTAGCCGTAGACGTCCCGAACACGTTGGGACCGACTCCGGTGGCGTCTGTAAGTCAACGATCCGAGGTAGATAACACCTCGGACGACTTCGAGTTGATAGACATTGAGCAGGAGGATGGTACCTTTTGCTCAATGCAACTTAGAAGAAACACTTCCGGTAGGAAATACATTCCGAGGAAGGTTTTCAACAGGCAAAAGGATGCTAAAACAACATCCGAAGCCAGGGGCGAAGCTAAAGCTAACAGCAAAGCTTATAAGCCCACTGATGGCGCTGACAAAGCGAGGGGTCAATCTCCGGATATGACCAAAATGATGGAAGAAATGTGTAAGAAGATGCACTACAAGCCAATCGGTCGAGACCCAGAGTGGATCGCCGAACGGTTAAGTGTTTTAGGTGCCAAAGGATGGGGCACTATTCTTCCGAATGTACCGCTGCAAAGCCGGTAATGGCGGCTTATTATGAAGCCGAAGCCGAAACCGAGGAAAGCCATAATGACACGGAAGCTCCCAACGTAGGGGGAAATTAGTGGGGGTTGTATCCAGGGCATTGGGTATAACCCCAGCAGGAAACAAATGCCAAAAGGCTACCGGGGGTAATCCGGTGGAAGATTTCAAATCAAATTTACCTGGAGGTCAGGTGCGCACCCCAGCACTCCGACCTGGGCCAGGGACCCTAGTGTTAATTTGTACGGTGGCGAGAATTCTGAGGCAAGTGGCCGCACTGGGGGAGAGGAAGGATGGATCAAAGAGTTGATTCGAGTGTGTGGGACACGCCTTCCCCCAAGTCATCCGTGTCTGGAATTTTTGAGAGGACTCGGATTGAATCTTGGTGATTCGGGAGACTTTCAACAGTTTACCAGCAACCCATCCCCGCTGGGAGGGAGACGGTGGTATGTACCCATATCTGTAGAAGGCCGGGTAGGAGAATTCTTAGTGGATACTGGAGCTAGCCATTCCTGTGGCCAGCAGTCATGAGAACCTCAAAACGGGGGTAAATGCTTGCACGGCCGACGGAAGCAGTATGAAGACTTTTGGTAGGACGTTTATGCCTATCCGAATAGGAGGCAAAGAATTCATTCTTTCGCCAACTATTGCAGAGGTTAGCGATGACGGAATCCTCGGATTGGACTTTGCAAGCTTATACGGGGCCGTGTTGGACCCACGGGATGGTATGATGAGTAACCGGAACCCGTATGGCTTGCATGTACAGTGAGTGTTAAGACAGGTGTCTTCATTAGCTTCGGTTATGCATACGGTGAAAATCCCTCCTGGTACCACTTGTGATGTCCTTTGTGGCGGATCAATGGCCCAGAAGGGTGAGACGGGAGTCTTTGAACCCGATACGGTATACTTATCGAGTATCGGGTTAGATTCAGTGGATACATTGGTGGCAAATGCAGCATGGTCTGTATTACCCATGACTAACCGAACGGGCTCAGTGATTTACTTAAAACGCGGCAACAGTGTTGGGGAGATGAGTTCGGTAGAACACGTCGCCGAGGCCAAGTTTAATAAACCATTGAACCCTGTTGGTAAGCATCAATTGGATGAAGAATTCCAGAAACTGATTGATAAATCAGATTTACAGAATACAGAGGACAAACGGCACCTTGCGAAGGTACGAGAGTGCTTTCGGTAGGGAAGGAGGACCCGTAGGTAAAACCGATAAGGTGTTGCACGCCATAGATGTGGGCGACGAGAAACCTTTCAAGATCCCGTATCGTAGACTTCCTCTTAAGAAGAAGTTAATATGCGAACAAGAAATACAAAAGCAACTGGAACTGGGGGTAATTGTGCTTAGCTCGAGCCCTTGGTCCAGTCCCGTTTGTATGACTACCAAGAAAGACGGTACAATCCGTTTCTGTGTCGATTACTGGAAATTAAATGGTATGACAAAGAAGAACTCGTATCCCCTACCAAGGATAGACGATTAAATGATTGATTTGTGTTTTACAGCACTTTAGCGGCACTAAGTGGCTATCCCGTGCTTCACAGGTTGATAATTTAACAGAGGAATGTGTCAGTGCCTGCGCATATGTGCACCACACACATCCTGAGGGGATAGGAAAGAGGAGATATAGACCCTTTTAAGTGGGCTAGGGAAGCCCGCCAAGGATAGACCAGACATTAGATAGCTTGGGTGGGAACCAATGGTTCTGCACCCTGGAATTACAATCCGGGTATTGGCAAATACTGATGCATCCCGATGACATAGAGAAAACTGCTTTCTCTAGCCATATAGGACTATTCGAGTATAATGTCTTGCCCTTCAGATTGTGTAACGCCCCAGCTACGTTCGAGGCCATGATGGAATCCCTACTCAGTGACCTGCTGTGGAAGAAGTGTTTGGTTTACCTGGACAACGTTGTCGTTTTCGGCAAGTCGTTTAGGGAATGCCACGCGAACCTGCAGCTGGTACTGGATCAGATTCTATCCAACGGTCTAAAACTCAAACCTAAGAAATGTTACCTGTTCAAGAAAACAATTACATACTTGGGAAGGATCATAACCCCTAGCGGGGTGAGTGCAGATCCGGAGAAGCTGGAAGCGGTTGAAAATTGGGAAAGGCCCACGAGTGCTAAGGAGGTTAGATCATTTCTAGGATTTTGTTCCTATTACCATGATTTTATACCGAATTACTCCCATGTAAGCTTCCCCATGCAATGCTTAGCTCACTGGACCCCGGGTAGGGGTTGGGAGCCATTCCCATGGACCAGCGAGCAGGAAGAATCTTTTAGTAAAATAAAAGATTTGTTTAGGAATACACCGGTACTGA
The DNA here is from genome assembly GCA_949317995.1 of Acholoe squamosa. Classification (NCBI taxonomy): domain Eukaryota; kingdom Metazoa; phylum Annelida; class Polychaeta; order Phyllodocida; family Polynoidae; genus Acholoe; species Acholoe squamosa. The sequence continues at coordinate 45,830,605 of OX439050.1, forward strand.
AATATCCTACTCCCGAAGGGCATTTCATACTAGACACCGTTGCGAGCAATGATGCTATAGGGGCGGCCGTCTCTCAGGTCCAGAATGGAGTCGAAGTCCCATTAGCATTTGCTAGCAACACGTTAAGCAAGACCCAGCGTAATTATTGTACCACTTCTCGCAGTAGTGGTGTATACGAAGAAGTTTAAGCACTTCCTGTGGGGAACTGACTTCACTTTACGGACCGACCATTCGTCCCTAAGGTGGCTTCTTAATTTTAAGAATGCCGAAGGGATGTTGGGAGATGGTTAGCCCATTTATCCGAGTTCGGATTGGAGCATAAACAGATCGAGCACCAACCGGGTGTGAAGCATATTAATGCGGATGCCTTATCGAGGCGACCGGTCCGAAAGTGCCAGAATGCCACTTGTGAAGACTGGGGGGCCCACAATGCTGTGGTCGCAGGGTTGGTGTATACCAGCCCCCGTATCCCCTGGGAGGAGGCTGTATGTAGCTATCTCGATTGGTCCCTGGAGACCATCAAGAAGTTCCAACAGTCGGATCCCACCACTGCGCGCATAATGGAATACTTGCGGAAAGGTATTAAGCCGGTAAGGCCGATGTTATCTCTGGAAGACAGAGAGAAGAGGCGATTGATAGCTCAATGGACCGAGCTGGAGATCTGAGATGGTATACTGTGCAGGTGGAAGACCTCTTCCACCGGCAGTAAACTATTACAAATAGTGATTCCCACCTCTATGAGAAGGGATATCATGTATTATTGTCATGGCCACCAAACGAGTGGCCATTTTGGAAAGAAAAGATCCATAGAGCGTATGCAGAGACAATACTACTGGCCCGGTATGAGAAGTGACCTACTTCGGTGGATCGCAACTTGCCCAGATTGTTGTAAAAACAAGCCAGGACCAGGCCTAGGCAAGCTACCCTTGTCCCAGGAATTGTTTGGTGTCCGATTTGCTCGAGTAGCAATCGACATCATCAGCGGATTTAAAATGACGCCTAGAGAGAACACCTGTATGATGGTCGTCACAGACTACTATACAAAGTACACTCGGGTGTTTCCTCTTCCAAACCACAAAGCCGCTACATGTGCCGAAGCATTTGTAAAAGGCTGGGTGCTACATTTGGGTGTGCCCCTCATGAAACACAGTGACCAAGGAAGAGAGTTTGAGTCAGAGTTATGGCAGGAAATGTGCCATTACTTAACAATATGTAAGACCCGAACTAACCCATACTGACCACAATCGGATGGTCAGGTGGAAAGGTTCAATAGGACTTTGATACAAGTACTAAAACCCCTGGTTAATACCCAGCAGGACGATTGGGATGAACAGTGCGAGTTTGTAGTACACGCCTACAACAACACTGTCCATTCATCTACTAATTGCACTCCAAACCTCTTGGTGTTCGGCGAGGACATAATCATGCATACCGACTTAGTGTACGGAGTGGTTGGGATAGACCCGGAGGTGCCCTGTACTGTGTTGTTTATGGAGTCGTTACGGGACAGATTCAAGCATGCATACGAGGCCGTTCATAAAGCACTGCTGAAAAGTGCTAAATGGCAGAAGGTAGGGTATGACACCAATGCAAAAAGAATACGCTTTAATGTAGGGGACAAGGTACTAAGGTATTACGAGCAACTCGAACGTCTGAAGCTCGTAACGCCTTGGGAGGGTCCGTTTAAGGTTGTACGCATCATCTCCGAGTCAACGGTGATGGTGGAAGACTGCCATACTGGTAGAAGGTGGAAAACCAATGTAGGAAAGCTCCGGCCCTGGAAGGGACGCGAAGCGGCGGAGAGGGAGTTCGGATACCAACCCCCGAGGCCAACTTTAAGTAAGCCTAGCGTAGCGGTACCCGAGAAACGCCCTAGAGGTCGGCCTAGGAAGCACCCGGAGGCGAAGGTAGCTTCTAAAAAGAAGACGAAGGCCAGGAAACGGCCTAATCGTAAGAAATGGAAAAATGTCTCGCTGAGTGAAGGCATTACATATGGGAAGGGTCTCGCCGTGGCTAGGTGTGACCCGGAGAAGGCCGTATGTAGAGCTGGGAAGAATAAAATGCTAACCCAAGGCGTTAGACGCAGTCCTCGGTTGAGATCCGTCGTTACCTAACTCAGTACACAACGAGCTACTGCGTGTTGTCCGCCATAGGCGAATAACATACGTATCGCGGCTGGGGGTGTCGAACGCGTGTTCCTCGGGTAGCTGTATCCCGTGAGTGGTGGTCAGATTAACCGGTACATTCGCTTTATAGCGATGTATATACCACCAAGCTCCAGATGATAGCACCCGGGTAGCAACCTGCGTCTCATATACCGAGCCGAATTTTAGTTCGATTCTAGTCTGCTAGGTGAGGCCACAGGGGTGGCGGGAATGTGCGGAACTAGGTCACCGGATAGCCCATAGCGGGATCTCGCGAGACGAGAGGTCAGACGCCATATCGCGGCTGGGGGTGTCGAACGCGTGTTCCTCGGGTAGCTGTATCCCGTGAGTGGTGGTCAGATTAACAGGTACATTCGCTTTATAGCGATGTATATACCACCAAGCTCCAGATGATAGCACCCGGGTAGCAACCTGCGTCTCATATACCGAGCCGAATTTTAGTTTGATTCTAGTCTGCTAGGTGAGGCCACAGGGGTGGCGGGAACGTGCGGAACTAGGTCACCGGATAGCCCATAGCGGGATCTCGTGAGACGAGAGGTCAGACGCCATATTGTTCATAACTAGGGCGGAATCGTGGCGGTAAGACGTCACTGGTTTTGCTCCAGTTATTCTACACCCTCCAGCAGCTTATAGCTGTGCCTTTTTGATTTGTTTTTGTTGGACGAATCCTTTGGGAGGAGTCCAACACAACTACTGCCAATTTTATATTGGAAGATCGCCCCACTGTGATGGCACAGGGGACGATTGATGCTGCACCTCAAACCGCCAACCTTGAGTTGGATGAAGGCGAAGACCCGACGGTCTCGTCTCGGGTAGAGGAGACCATGGAGTCCTCTAATGCTGGTCTCGGACGAGAACCAGAAATGGAAGAAGCCGCCCAGACTCCCTCTGCCATGTCGACTGAGGTCGCAGACAGGGAGCGGATGCCTCCTCCACTGAATCCGGGTCCAGTACCCTTAGCGTCGGGTCCAGCGAACCCGTCTTGTCCGCCGGGAATAGATGTCATGGACATTCCGCTGTATCCCCCAGGATTCAGTACCCGCACCCAGCGTCTCGCCCACGCGGATGAGGACTAGGGTGCGTATATACGAGCTGGGGGACGTACATCCCCATGCATCCTTCCATGTTTGGATGCGGTCCCTTAACCCTTTGAGGACAGAGCAAAAATGGTTGCCCTGGCCATGAGGACGGCCTCTGAAAAATGTATAGTTCCTAGAGGACGAGCCTATTTTCAATTCCTATACAAATCCTATAGTCGACGCTAGGACTACCATGGTGTCAACTATAGTCGATGCTAGGCCTACCATGGTGTCAACTATAGTCGATGCTAGCCCTCAATGGGTTAGCGGAAGTGCCTGGCCAACCCGAGAATATTCCAGATGATTTCAAGACTCTGGTGATAGACTCGTGTACGGACGAGTTAGCTGAGAATATGCCGGTGTCGTGGCTCCGCAACTACAGACAGTTGGCGGGGCCTATGGCACTAGATGAGAACTTGGCTCGAGCTGTACTTCTGTCCGAAGGGATCACCCGGAAGGCAAGTCAGCTCAGAGAATCCGAGTCTGAGATGGACACAGACTCCACCGTCACACAGTCGTCGGTGGAATCCGGACGGACCAAGAAATTGAGCTGTAAGTCTACACCGAAGGGGCCACTGACCGAGTCTGATCTTGAGGAGGAGGACCTTCGGATAGCCATCGAGAGGTCTAAGTCCGAGAAGGAGCCAGGCGCCAGTATACCTGAGGCGGCTGGTGGCATCTCGGACGAGGATATCTCTCGTCAGCAAGCTGCTGTAGAAGCCAAGTGCCGTGAGCTTGACGAGCAGCAGAAGGAGCTGGCCGCTGTTCGCCGGGCACACCACAAGCAGCAGGCTCAACTCAAGGCAAGTGCTGCCTCCAGCACTGACACACCAGTCAGTAGTAGGAGGAGCACTCGGGCTAAGGACAAGGAGTCCCGTAAATCGGATTCCAGCCCCGAGGCCCGGCCACAGCCCGCCAAGGGAAGGGAGAAGAAGAAGAATGGAGCCAAAGCATCTCCGGCGGAGCCCGAGCCCTCTACTACCAAGAAGAGGGATAAGGGCGACCCGAAGGCCGCAGCCTCCAAACCGACTGCAACCACAGTAGCCGGTTACTGCAGCGCCCACTGTTACAACCAGCGGGACGGCAGCCACCACCTCGGTTGTGGCTTCGACTGGGACTACTACCACCAGCCGAGCCCAACCTAAAGGAGCGGGCATCTACACGAGTAGCGACTCGGGAAGCGAAAGCGACCCGGAGCTGCCCGCGTCAGCCAAATCTGATTTGGAGTCCATGAAGATGTGGGAAGAAATGACCACGGACGTCCCCAAGGACGAGAATCAGAAATGGATGTGGAAGAATGCAGCCGAGGGATTTAAAGACCGCGTCCCCCGCTGTTTCTCGGATTGTGCTTACGACAGGATCCACTACATCTGCGCCGTCAATAAGGATGGTGACAGTGACGATAAGGAATGGATGAAGTCTGGTCCTCACGACACGCCAGTTGGTAAATTTTACCTGATTTGGATTGACCAGCTCAAGTCCAAATTGGGTACTATTTACCATTATGAGTCCAGGACCAAGGTCCAATGGGCTATGACTCAATGGGGACCAAGCGGCAACCGCCGTAAGCGCCCATTCGAGTCCTGTCAGCTCTCGCTCACCGGTGAGAAGATATTCAAGACGAAGCCTCGCTTCGCCAGACATATAGTGGAGCACCACATGCACCATAAGCCCTTGATGCGGTGTGTCCCTGGAGACTGCCCAGGCAAGTTGTGTGACGGCACCTTCGTGACCAACCGGCGCCGGGACCTAGCTCTGCATCTGCAGAAAGCTCACGGTACCGGTCTGGAAAAGACGAAAGCGTACTGTAAAGTGCTTCAACGAGCTCCTGGCGAAGTGGGCTACGTTGAGCATACAGGACGTTAACGAGCAGGCGTTTGAACCCGAGTTCTGCGCCTGGAGGAGTGGCAACCTTGTCTGGTTGCCACTCCTCCACAGCACCCTTCGAGTGAAGCCACCGGTAGTCAGGATGACTGGAGCACGTTCTTCGGTGCCCCATCCGGCCACAGTGCATGATGGCCCGGAGAGGGTTCCTCCAGTAAGCAGCGCCTGACTTATAGCGAGTACGCGGCGAAGTTCCCTGCCATGGGACCCGCGGGACCCGAATCACAGGTCCTGACCTCCTCGGGCCGAGCTAAGCCTCGGGGTAGAGGCCGTGGTGGAGTTAAATCCACCCGAGCGCCCCCTGGCTACGGCCGAGGCCGGGGAGGCACCACAATTGAGGGTCCCGAGGTCCCTTCTGCAGGCGCTTCGCCTGTTACTGCGCAGCCTCCTGCACCAGAAACAGCTACCACCCAATCCGCGGGCCCTCAGGTCCCCGTCATGGGACTGATAGCCAGCACTCTGTCAGGTCTTCAGGACCCGGATACGTTCGTCGATCATAGAGACGTGCGTACCATCGAGATCCAGAATGACCTGATGGCTGAATGGCAGTCCTTTCATCGCCAGAAGTCGATTGACTACTGGCGAACAATGACTGAAGCCACCTTCAATCTGGTATACGAAATCCAGAAGAGGGAGGAGGATAAAATTAAGGAGCAGGAGATTAAACGGGTCGAGGAGGCCTATAAATCCTGCCGGGAGAAACAGAGGGAAGCCGAGAAGCTTAAGGAGTTCCACGCTGCTGAGAACTTGAAGTACATCCACAGGTACAAGGAGGCAGACTTGAAGTTCTTCCTCTGCTTCGGCAAACACCTGGATGACTGGGACGGCTCCGCGTCGTCTCTAGTCATCCCTTCGGGTGCCGACGCCGATGCAGCGGTGGACAGTCCCTCTGAGGGCATGGGTGCTCTGAGTCTACTCAGCGACCCGAGCACCGAAGCCCTTAAGCTACTTACTACAAGCAGCAGCAGCTCGGCTCCCGCATCTAACCCGGAGCCAGCTGAGAAGATGGACACTGAAGACGAGTCCGAGGACTTGTAAGTGTCCATCTGCCGGCTCCTACTCACTAGTACCCGAAGGTACAGGCATACGTTATGCCAGAGATTAATTTCTTAAAGGACTATTCGGATCTGACGGACTGGAATGACAACCTGCAGCAAAAATGGACGCCACCCAAAACATCTATGGATTACCACACGAATCCGGGGCTCCATCTTCCCATCTTCACCAGGGCACAACACACAGCAACGTGGCTTGCCACCACTTGTTTGTTGCCGTATGGAGCTGCAGAAACCAGTCATTCCAGGTTCGCTGGAAGTTTATTATTATTATATGGGTGATCCTGCTACCCCGGTAGGACACCTCTTAAATTCATATTTTATTATGTAACTTATTTTTCTATAAAACTATATTTTTGTATAAACTAAACAAAAAAAAAAAATCTTTTTCGGGTTAACTTACCTCTCGGGTTACTGTTACTTCATATTGTATATAATACTACAACATGTAATCTCTATATATAAATTAATATATTTAAACACGTCATAACTATAATAACTTCATAACATTGTTACCTACATATACCACCATAGGTTGATGGTGCATAAGGCACCACCTCCTATCTATGTTATTATTTAGTTACTTCGGATTATATGCGACGATGCCTATTACTATGTACATATTATTTATAATGCCCCTTTAATGTCATATATTCTATATAACATAGTTATATTAGACTTACCTGTGTATATATTTTTAACAACTACCCTAGTTAAAGTGGGTGGTGTAGGGGCCGGCATCGTTGTATATATATAAGTGCGCTTCATCTGAGAGACGTGCTCGTGTGGTACTCGTTCCTTCTATGCCAACCAGGTGTCGCTTCGCGATACCCGTTTGGTACAAGAGGGGGCAGCACCATGCGTCGCGTCCAGCTTCTACTAAGAAGCGGGATGATCCGCAGAAGGGGACTGGACATGGTCCAGACGTGTGTTCTGATCTCATAAATAAAGGCCTACCCGAGCGGTAGGAAGTCTGGGGCTTTGCCCAACCCGAACTACTCATGTTGTGTTGGTATCTCTAGTGATAAGCAAGCCAGAGCCACCCAACATATAAGTCGAAATGAACCGTTACACCATAAACAAAATAATTTTCAAAGAAAAAAATTTTTTGACTTCCGAAAATTTGGATCTTGCTGGGGGCTGGGAGGGGGTTACAGTATGACACAATGCTAATGCCCCAAACTCTAGTGGCGAAGCCACTAGTTAAAATTTAAAGACCTATGTGTAGTTAAGCCCCCAAGTACCCCCCTGGGCCTCCTTATGTTCTATTAAGAGTTATAGTGTAACATATCAAAAAGAAAGGTAGTGTCTCCGTTGTGGATCAGGGGAGAACTAAAACGGTATCTGCCATTTTTTGTTCAAAAATTATGGCCAAAAAAAAATCAGATTTTTGCAGAAAATGGTGCGGGTGCAATCCATAGACAAAATAATTTTCAAAGAAAAAAAATTTTTGATTTCCGAAAATTTGGAGCGGGAAATCCATAGACCAACTTTTTATTTTGGACTGGTCTAGGGAGCTTGGGGGCACAGCCCCCAAATTTCACTACTAATCTTACCAGTACCATTACAGTGCTGACCTTATATATTTCCTAACACATTAAGCTTGTTTCATATGCCTTTATACGGTAGCTCTTAAAATTAGTTTTTGAAAATGTGACATCACACAATCCTTGACACCCCCCACCCCCTGTCACAAACTTTACTTTACTTTGTGCATATGTCCTGGTTCACCAGGCTGCCTCACACTTGGTGGGCTATGCTTTTTCCCATTTGTTTAGTGTTTCTTCTATTTTTTGTAGTTTGCTAGATGTTTCTCTAAGGACGTCTATGTCTTCGCTGAAGAGCGTGTTGGAGGGGATTTTGGTATTGGTGTCTGGGTCGTTATGGATTGATGTGCATTCTTCGAGTACATGGGATTGGGTTTCTTCAGTAAGGCCACACCCCCTACATTCTGTGGTGCGATGTTTGTTCCTGTAGTTGTTCTTGGTTTTAATCATTCTGGTTCTGGCCATGAATATCCTTCTTGCTTGCTCTTTTGTGAGTTTGTCGAGGTAGGCTGGTCTTTTTAGGTGCTCCTCCTTTTTGTAGGTTTTTAGGAACCTAAACTTACTTTTTGCCTCTCCATTTAGGGTCAGGGTAGAGGATTGTTCTCTGTGGATCGCATTAATTATTGTTGTTGTTCTTGGGGTAGGTTGCATTTCTATGAGGTCGGTAATGGGTATGTTTAGGTGATTTGCTTTGGCAGTTATGGTGTTGATTCAGTCATTCGGTTTGGCTTTTGTTTTTGCGATCATTAGTTCTTCTCCGTTGGGTTCCGTTATTTTTGTGAGAGTTGATTTGCTTTTTCGAATATTCTGTGTTCTATGTCTAGTATTTGTAGTTCATCGAAAAAATGCATTCTCTTGGGGTTGCTTGGGGAAGTCTGAGGATCCTCTTTATTTGGTTGTCAAGGATCTGGTTTGTTTGTTTCATAGTCCAAGTCTCGGCTCCATATATTATGATTGGTATCAGGCATGTCTCTATTAGCTTCCATATGGCTGTTAGTAGTCATGGTATCTTGTTCTCTTTTCTATGATTTGTGTGTATGGTCGTTTCTCTTTTATGGCTTCTTGGTAATCATTTTTGAGTTGTCTTCGTTTTGCAGCATTTTTCCTTTGGGTTTTATTTCTGGGCCCTGATTGTCTTGTCTTTATTGTAGCTCTTCCTACTGTTTTTACGAGGTTTGTCTTGATTGTTTTTTCCACACTCTTGTAGTTCCCTGTGTTCTCTAGCGTATCTTTCATAGCTTTGTTAAAGGCTTTCCATTGGTTGGGGTCGCCCTTTTTCCACACTTTTTTAGGACTGGGTCTCTTAGTTGGGATGTTTGCCATAATGTCGAATGTTATTGTGTTGTGGTCTATTTGTATTTTCCCCCTCAGGGTTAGCTCCCCCGTTTGGTCAACCTCTATGTTGTTTATCTTTTGGGCTGTTGGTTCTGCCGCTATGACAAAGTCAATGATTGATTTTTCCTCGGCATTTGTCCTGTTCTCTCGTCCAGTATATGTGTGGTTCTTCAGTGTTTAGGGCTTTCATGTTTAGTTGGTTAATCATGTTGTGGAGCATTTTACCATTTCTGTTGGGTTCCTGGTGGTACCTCTGGTCAAGTATCTCGATCCTTGCGTTAAAGTCTCCTACTAGGATGACATCCCCTTTTTCTCTGTGTCTAATGGCGTTTGTGGTGATGGTTTGGTATTGTTTATGGACTTCTTCGGTCAGGACTTCTTCCTGTGGGCCACAGTATGCCCCTAGGAAAATCTGCTTGGGTTTTGTGTCGATTGACATCCAGATGATTTTGTCTTCCTCGTGGTCTCTAGGTGTAATATCTTTCGTGAGTGGGTAGAGGTCGTTGCTTGTCAGGATACCTATTCCTCCTCCTGATCTATTGAGTCTTGGTTTGTGATACCATGTATATCCCTCCATGTTTGGGGGTTTGTGTGTTCTTGCTTCGGCTATTATCACAATATCTGTGTCCGTGGTGTTTAGTATCGCCTTTAAGCTGGTTGCCTTTGTATTTATGCCGTTAGCATTAGTGTATAGGATTTTGAGCCTGTTTTTTGTTTTTCATTCTAGTGCCATTTTGTTTTCTGTTATGTGTTTCGCCTATCGTTTTTGCATCTTTGCTTGTGTCCCTCCTGGATGCGTTTACTTGGTAGTTTGGGTTGCTATGCTTTGCGGTTTTGGGTTTGCTTGGGTAGTTGGGGTTTAGGTGGTTTGGGTAAGTGATGGTTAGGGTAGTTGAGGTTTTTCTTTCTGGAGTGGTCGTGGGTGGTCCTGTCCAGGGGTTCTGGTTGTGGTAGGGGGGTTGGCCTTTTTCCTGTGTTCGGTCATATCTGTTTATTCATTGTTCTTGCCTTTGTGTGGAGTCATGTTGTCTTGAGCGCCCTTCCTGTTTCCATATGGTGCTCCTTATTTGGTCCCTGCTCTCTCTTACTACTCTCCTTTCAGGTATTTGGTCTTTTCTTTGCCTTACTCATCTGTCCCTTGAACGGCTTCTCTCGGAGTGTCTTTTCTTCTTCATGTTGCTTCTTTTCGTTGATTATGTCTGTGAAGCAGTCAAGTGTGGTCAGGACGTTTGCCATGTCACCTCCTACGGTTATAGTTTCCGTGCTGTTGTCGTAGTAAGCTAGTGTCTTGTGTCTTGAGGTAATATCTCAGACGTTCTTTCCCTCCCAGCCTATGACGTGTCCTGCATATTTGTTTGGGATTGGCATCGACCGGTGGTAGGGGTATTCTTTTGACCACTCTATATCCCTGTAGTCCTTGTCTTTTCTTGTCTTTTTTAACTCGAAAGACGAGTTATAAGAGTCGGGTAAAAAAAAAGCACACATTCAGTGCCTACTAAATGGTAGCTTAACAAGGAGAAAAAAATAAGACGTTTTTAGGCCTATGTTAAATCCCAAAGGTGGTGCAAAAAACCAAACATTCCCGCCTTTTTGGTCCGGAGTGGTGCAGATAATTAATAAATGTTGATGAATTTACCGTAATTCGATCTGTCCGCGAATCTCCAATGTCGTAATTTTGGCACAAACATGGCGGATATCGATTTTTTGTAAATTATAATATAGAAATATGATAAAGAATGGCAAAAGGATATGATTTGAATCGATATGTTTGATTAAAAATGTAAAAAATGACGTGTTCGCCCTGTCATTAATTGGCATCACAAAGCCGTGGTCGTGCAAATTGACCCAAATAACCATGAAAATTGGGTCGGGCATGCGCAAAAAAAAAACAAAATCCAACATGGCGGACAGCGAGACGATCGATTTGTGGGGCTATAACAGTAAAAAGATAGGGTGTATTCGATTCAATTCGATTGATATTGCCAAAGATGCATGGATTGTATTCAAAAAGCTGTAGGGGCCGGCATCATTGTATATATATTAGTGCCGTTCATCCGAGAGACGTGTTCGTGTGGTGCTTGTTCCTTCTATGCTAGCTAGGTGTCGCTTTGCGATACCTCGTTGGTACAAGAGGGGGCAGCACCATGCCTCGCGTCCAGCTCCTACTAAGGAGCCGGACGAGCGGCAGAAGGGGACTGGACATGGTCCAGTCCAGACGCTAATACTTTGTCATCAGAGAGCTTGAATAAAGTCCTACCCGAGAGGTAGGGGTTTCTGGGGCTTTGCCCAACCCGAACTACTCGTGTTGTGTTGGTACATCTAGTGGTAAGCGAGCCAAAGAGCCACCCAACATATAAGTCTATACGAACCATTACACTGGTGCCGTGACCAGTCGGTTCGGGGGTGGTGCGCGGCCACATTGGCCGAAAGCCTCGGGCAACCCGAAGCGGATCCCCCCAGCCCTGGGCTAGAGGGATTCGAAGAGGATGATTACACATCCCAGCATCTGTTGTTAGACTGGAAACCCGGTCAACAACAAATGTTTAACCAGGAGGGTGTACGAAATATTTTTTCTACACCCGACCTTAGGGACAATGCCACCAGAGATGGCATCGTAAAATTGTATCCGGCTACACCCCAGACAGGAGTACCGGATACCGGATTGTTCAGGGGAGTGTTAAGACCCCCAACTTTAGACTTGAGCGATTGGTCCCAAGTTATAACTAGTAGACGCCAGCTAGGTCCTATGGTACCAACAGGCTCGGCTAGCGGCTTGGGTACACCAATTGCACAAAGCCCTATGCAGCGTACTGCAACCCCCCAGGGTTCAGCACCCGGTGGTGGAACCGAAGTAGCCCCACTAATGACATCGTCGGATCATGACAGCGACGATGGTAAAACCAAAAGGGACGCAATAGTCCCAGACGCGAAATCAAGAGATAAGCCTAGTGGTATCGGACCGAAAAGCTCGGAAAGGCATCACCTAGGCCGATCTCTAGACGAAGGCTTGTCTGACTCCATGTTTTACCCTGGAGGCAATCGCAAGTCTATCTACGGACGTCGGATGGGTCCCGGGTATAAAAATACTCAGGCCTATTTGAAAGCCAAGGAACAGGTAGAGTTACAGGCAAAGAGGCAACATGAACAATTCATGTTAGCCCAATCCAAAATAGAGGAGGAAGCTAAGTCCCGGATCGGAAAATTACGATCCGTGGAGCAGGAGGCGATTCTAAAAGAATCCGACCTCAAATATCGTCTATCCTCCGTATCCCATCGGTTGGAGCGGAAGGAAAGAGACGCACAGGAAAAAGAAAAGAGGCTGGCTGAGTTGGAAATCGAGGAAGCCAATAAACTTAGAGCAATCGACAAGGCTAGAGCCGAGGAGGTTGCTAAGGCTCGGGATGTAAATAAATTACAAACTGAGTTGCACGCAATGGAGGAGAAGCTTAAGAAACTTCAACTCCGGAAAGCTGAGACAGAAGCCAAGATGGTCTCGGAACAAGCCGAGATTAGGAAGGAGACTACTGAATATAACAGGTCTCAGAAAGAGAAGGGTGAAAAGTACCGCCTACTTAAGGATACTTTTAAGCGAGAGGCAATGATTGCCCAAGAAGAAAGAAACCGAGCTGTGACTGAAAATGAAAAGATTCGATCCGAAATCTTGGCAGAAAACGCACAGCTTAGGGAGGAACAGCGAAACCTGACTACAGACGTAGCTACCCTCACAATAAATAAGTCCACTATGGAGAGTTATTTACAGGAGCAAGAGGAAACACATGCCCCTCCGGCGAGTAGGGTGATAAACCCGAACTCGACGTTCGTGAAACAGGGCGACCCGGTCTCCTGTTCTACACCGAAGAATCCGCAGTATAATCCTTTTGTAAATGATAATGCTTCGCGGAACGTAGATCAAGGGGGTGTTTACATCAGAACCCAGGATAAGCATGGCCGAACTAGTAGAGTCCGGATAAGTGAGGTGCCCATAGTCCACAACCTGGACCCGGACTATACCCCTAGAGAGGCTTCCGACAGTAGTGCGGAGACCAGTGGGTTCCACATTCATGTGGATCCTAGTAACGACCCGGGGCTGGGTGCTGGTAATGACAACACCCAACCGAATCCATCAAACGATGGCGGCCAGTCAACAGGAAACCAGCCATCCGATGGCGGGTACCAAGGCGCGCAAGGGGGGGGCGCTACTTCGGGTGCCACAAGCCATAGTGGTACCTCGGGTACCGGCCCCAACCAAGGTAGTGCGAGTTATACGAACCACGGTGGTACACAGTGGACGTATACTCAACCTCCACCACCGCCTCCACCTGGCAATTCTAGCTTCGGTGGTATAGGGGGCAATCGGACCTTGAATGAAACCAAGGCGATTGAATGGAGCAAACAGCAATGCACTAGATTGATGTATGCTCCCAATTCTGCCCGAAGGGTAGCCGTTATTCCTAAAGAATATGACGGTACTCGACCATGGAAAGAGTGGTTTGAAGATTTCATCGATGTGATGAACTGTAATGGATGGACCCCATACGAGGCCAAGCCACATCTGGTGAGATGTCTGAAAGGCGGGCCGGGTCGCATGGCTGTAGAGCAATGGCGAACCTGGTACGGCCTCGTTGGGAGTTTTGAGCAGTTAGTAGAAACTGCTAGTGGACTGTTATGTAATATGGTCAAGGAAGACCCGATGGTCCGTTTTAAGAAACGCACACAGAAGCCGAATGAAGCTTTCAGAGCATACGGTATGGAACTCCATGCCCTGCTAAGTAAGGCCAGACCCGGTACTGAAAACCAGGACTGGTATATGGACGATTTGATCACTCAATTCGTCAAGGGTCTAAGAGACCGAGATGAACAAATAGCAGCGAGGGACGCCTGGAAGGAGGGCATAACACTACACGGCATTTTTAATAGTATAGATATGGCCGTGAAGAAGCGAGCTATGTTAGCTGGGGACATACCTAATGCCAGCGGCTTGGTACCCCTAGCATCGGTGACCCAGCAGTCGGAGGTCAATACTCCATCAGACGACTTCGAATTGATTGATATCGAACAGGAAGACGGCACCTTCTGTTCGATGCAATTAAGGAAGAATACTTCAGGTAGGAAGTATATTCCCAGGAAATCTTTCAATAAACAAAGGGACTCTAGACCTCCATCCGAGGTCAAGAGTGACCCGAAGGCTGTCGATAAGGCGGTCAAGTCCATTGTAAGCACTGACAAAGTGAAAATTCAGTCCCCGGACATGACCAAACTCCTGGAAGACATGTGTAAGAAAATTACAGATGCCATCCAAGCCAATCGGCAAAGACCCCGGGTGGATCGCCGAACGGTTAAGTGTTTCAGGTGCCAGCGCATGGGACACTACTCATCTGAATGTACCGCTACTAAGCCGGTAATGGCTGCCTTCTATGAAGCCGAAGACGACGGCGTAGAAAGGGAGAATGCTAGGGATTCCACAGATGTGGAAAACTAGTGGGGGTTGTGTCAACGGCATCTGACATGGCCCCGAGTGGGAACGAATGCCAAAATGCTACCGGGGGTATCCCGGTGGAAGATTTCGAGTCAATTACACCTGGAGGCCGGGTGGCTGAGGGTGCGCACCCCTGCACCTCGGCCGGGGCCAGGGACCCTAGTGTTGATATGTGCAGGAGTGATCATATGGAGGCGAGTGGCCGCACTAGGGGAGAGGAAGGATGGATCAAAGAGTTGATTCGAGTGTGTGGGACACACCTTCCCCCAAGTCATCCGTGTCTGGAATTCCTGAGAGGACTCGGATTGAATCTTGGTGATTCGGGAGACTTTCACCAGTTTACCAGTAACCCCTCGCCTTTAGGGGGGAGACGGTGGTATGTACCCATATCTGTGGAAGGCCGGGTAGGGGAATTCTTGGTGGATACTGGAGCTAGTCATTCATGTGTGTCCAAAAGATTCTTCGATTCGGTGGCCGGCAGCCATGAGAACCTCAAAACGGGGGTAAATGCTTGCACGGCCGACGGAAGCAGTATGCGTACATTTGGTAGGACGTTTATGCCTATCCATATAGGAGGCAAAGAGTTTGTTCTTTCGCCAACTATAGCAGAGGTTAGTGATGACGGAATCCTCGGATTGGATTTTGCAAGCTTATACGGGGCCGTCTTGGACCCGAGGGACGGTATGATGAGTATACGGAACCCGTATGGCTTGCATGTCCAATGCGTATTGAGACAGGTGTCTTCGGTCGCAGCAGTGGTACATACGGTGAAGATCCCACCGGGTACCACTTGCGATGTCCTTTGTGGCGGATCCATGGCTCAGAGGAATGAAGCTGGAGTCTACGAACCCGACACGGTGTATTTGTCAAGCATCGGGTTAGACTCAGTGGATACATTAGTGGCTAATGCAGCTTGGTCCGTATTACCCATAACTAACCGAAGTGGTTCAGTGGTTTATTTGAGGCGAGGCGACAGTGTTGGAAGGATGAGTTCGGTAGAACATGTCGCCGAGGCTAAATTTAACAAACCACTAAACCCAGTTAGTCAGCATCCTATGGATGAAGAATTCCAAAAGCTGATTGATCAGTCAGATTTAAAGAATACGGACGATAAGGATTGCCTAGCGAGACTTCTACAAAAGTACGAAGGTGCTTTTGGTAGGGAAGGAGGCCCGGTGGGTAGATCCGATAAGGTGTTGCACACCATAGATGTGGGCAGCGAGAAACCTTTTAAAATCCCGTATCGTAGACTTCCCCTTAAAAAGAAGTTAATCTGTGAAGAGCAAATACAGAAACAGTTGGACCTAGGGGTAATCGTGCCTAGCTCGAGTCCCTGGTCCAGCCCTGTTTGTATGACTACTAAGAAAGACGGTACAATCCGCTTTTGTGTCGACTACCGGAAATTGAACGGTATAACAAAGAAGAACTCGTATCCTTTACCAAGGATAGACGAGACTTTAGATAGCTTGGGCGGAAACCAATGGTTCTGTACCTTGGATTTACAGTCCGGATATTGGCAAATACCAATGCACCCCAAAGACAAGGAGAAGACAGCATTCTCCAGTCATATGGGGCTGTTTGAGTATAATGTCCTACCCTTCGGATTGTGTAACGCCCCCGCTACATTCGAGGCCATGATGGAATCCTTACTGAGTGACCTTTTGTGGAAGAAATGCCTGGTTTACTTGGATGATGTGGTCGTGTTCGGCAAGTCATTCAAGGAATGCCTGGCAAATCTGCAACTAGTCCTCGACCGGATACTATCAAACGGTCTTAAACTTAAACCCAAGAAATGTAATTTGTTTAAGAAAACCATTACATACTTGGGAAGGATCATTACTCCTAACGGGGTAAGAGCGGATCCGGAAAAATTAGAAGCTGTAGAAAATTGGGAAAGACCCACGAGTGCTAAGGAGGTGAGATCATTTTTAGGATTTTGTTCCTATTATCGTGATTTCATACCGAATTACTCTCGTGTCAGCTTCCCCATGCAGTGCTTAGCTCACTGGACCCCGGGTAGGGCACGGGACCCATTCCCATGGACCAGCGAGCAAGAAGAGTCTTTTAATAAAATAAAAGATTTATTTAGGAATACACCCGTGTTGAAATATCCCACTCCCGAGGGACATTTCATCTTAGACACCGATGCGAGCAATGATGCGATTGGGGCAGCTCTCTCTCAGGTCCAAGAGGGAGTCGAAGTGCCAATAGCATTTGCTAGCAACACGTTAAGCAAGACACAGCGAAATTATTGTACCACCAAGCGAGAACTCCTCGCTGTGGTGGTGTATACGAAGAAGTTTAAGCATTTCCTTTGGGGAAGTGACTTTACTTTAAGAACGGACCATTCGTCTCTTAGGTGGCTCCTTAACTTCAAGGACGCCGAGGGGATGATTGGACGTTGGTTAGCTCACCTATCCGAATTCGGATTAGAGCATAAACAAATAGAGCACCGACCCGGTGCTAAACACATCAATGCGGATGCCTTGTCAAGACGGCCTATCCGAAGGTGCCAAAATGCCACATGTGAAGACTGCGGGGCCCACAATGCTGTGGTAGCCGGGTTGGTATTTAATTATACCACCCCCCGTATCCCCTGGGAGGAGGCTGTATGCAGCTATCTCGATTGGTCCCCGGAGACCATCAAGAAGTTTCAACAGTCAGACCCCACCACTGCGCGCATAATGGAATACCTACGGTCAGGCATTAAACCGGCAAGGCCTCTAGTTTCCCTGGAGGATAGGGAAGCGAGGCGGTTGCTGGCTCAATGGGCCGAGCTAGAGATCCGAGACGGCATATTATGTAGGTGGAAGAGAACTCCCACCAACGGTAGGCTGTTGCAAATAGTGATACCCGCCCCGATGAGGAGGGATATCATGTATTATTGCCATGGCCACCAAACGAGTGGCCATTTTGGTAAGAGAAGGTCGATAGAGCGTCTACAAAGGCGTTACTACTGGCCCGGTATGAGAGGCGACCTGCTCCGGTGGATCGCCACTTGCCCGGATTGTTGTAAAAACAAACCGGGACCCGGCCTGGGTAAGCAACCCTTATCACAGGAATTGTTTGGTGTCAGATTTGCTCGAATAGCGATAGACATCATCAGTGGGATTAAGACGACGCCGCGAGACAATACTTGTATGATGGTCGTAACTGACTATTATACTAAGTACACTCGGGTGTTCCCCCTTCCCAACCACAAAGCCGCCACATGCGCGGAGGCATTTGTGAAAGGCTGGGTGCTGCATTTGGGTGTTCCCCTTATGATGCACAGTGACCAGGGAAGGGAGTTCGAGTCAGAACTTTGGCAGGAAATGTGCCATTACCTAGCCATTTGTAAGACCCGAACAAACCCGTACCGACCACAGTCGGATGGGCAGGTAGAACGCTTCAATAGAACCCTCATACAAGTACTAAAGCCCCTGGTTAATACCCACCAGGATGACTGGGATGAACAGTGCGAGTTTGTAGTACATGCCTACAACAACACTGTCCATTCATCAACTAACTGCACCCCAAACATGCTAGTGTTCGGCGAGGACATCATAATGCCCGCCGACTTAGTGTATGGAGTGGTTGGAATAGACCCGGAGGCGCCCTGCACGGTGCTGTTTGTAGAGTCATTAAGGGACCGGTTCAAACAGGCATACGAGGCCGTTCGGAAAGAACTGCTGAAGAGTGCGAAGTGGCAGAAGGTGGGCTATGACACCAATGCTAAACGAATTCGTTTTAATGTTGGGGACAAAGTACTAAGGTACTACGAGCCGCTGGATAAGCTGAAGCTCGTAACGCCTTGGGAAGGTCCATTTAAAATCGTTCGCGTCATCTCCGAGTCCACGGTGATGATAGAGGACTGCCTGACGGGTAGGAAATGGAAGACAAATGTCGGAAAACTTCGGCCCTGGAAGGGGCGCGAAGAGGCGGAGAGGGAGTTCGGTTACAAACCACCTGAATCTGTCCCTAGCGGACCGAGCGTGGTAGTACCGACGAAACGCCCTAGAGGCCGGCCGAGAAAGACGCCGGGAGACGAGGTTATAGTAAAAAAGAAGACGAAGGCCAGGAAACGACCTAATCGTAAGAAATGGAAGAAAGTCTCGCTGAGTGAAGGCATTACGTATGGGAAGGGTCCCGCTCTGACCAAGCGAGATCCAGAAAAGGCCGTACGTAAAGCCGGGAAAAATAAAATGCTAACCGAAGGCGTTAGACGCAGCCCCCGGTTGAGGTCTGCCGTAACCTAACTCAGTACACAACGAGCTGCTGCGTGTTGTCCGCCATAGGCAGGCAACATACGTTCCACGGCCTGAGATGTCGAACGCGCCCTCCCCGGGTGGCTGTATCCCGTGAGTGGCGGTCGGATTAACCGGTACATTCGCTTTGAAGCGTTGTATACACCGCTAAGCTCCAGACGATAGCACTCGGGTAGTAGGCCGCGTCTCACATGTCGAGTCGAATGTTGGTTCGGATCTAGTTCCCTAGGTGGCGCTGCTGGTGTGGCGGGAAAGCGCGGAACTAGGTCACCGGATAGCCATGGCGGGATCTCGCGAGACGAGAGGTCTGACGTCATACTGGTCATAACTAGAGCGGACTCGTGGTGGTTAGACGCCACCCGTTTTTGCTCTAGTTATTTGTCGGCGGTTATACAGCCTGTAGCTGTCGTGTTAGCCTAGCTAACCCCCCAAAAGCTTTTCTGTTGGACGAATCCTTCGGGAAGAGTCCAACAAAACTTGCCAATTAATTTTGGAAGTCGAACCCGGTGCCATGGCACAGGGAACGATTGACGCTGCGCGTCAAACAGCCAACATTCCGTTGGAACAAGACGAGGACCCGAAGGTCCCGTCTCGGGTCGAGGAATCTATGGATTCTTCGACAGAGGAGGCCGCCCGGACGCTCACGGCTATGGCCGAGGTAACCGACCGGGAGAGGATGCCACCTCCACCCCCGCCACGCCCGGAGCGCCCGTCAACAACAGACGCTTCGGGTAGCAAAGTGGATGTCCTGGACATTCCAATGTATCCTCCGGGATTCAGGACGCCGATCAGACGTCTAGCACACGTCGATCGCCAGGAAGGTATCGTGTATACCTCCTGGGGTACGTACATCCCTATGCACGCCTCCATGTTCGGATGCGGGCCCATGGCGGTGGAGCAGGGCGTGCCCGAGCCCATACCAGATGAACTCAAAACTATGGTAATGGACTCGTGTAGTGACGAGCTGGCTGACAACATGCCAGTTTCTTGGCTCCGCAACTACCTAAAGTTGGCGGAGAATATGGCGACTAACGAGAATTTAGCTCGAGCCGTCTTGATCTCTGCGGGCATCATCCAGAAGGCCACGGAGTTAAGGGAGTCCGAATCCGACATGGATACAGACTCCACGGTAACCTTGTCGTCGGTGGAAACCGACCGGGTCAAGCGATTGACCCGTAAATCTGCACCCAAGGGTCCTCTCACTGAGAGCGACCTGGAGGCTGAAGATGTCCGCATCGCCGTCGAGAGGTCCACGACCGAGACCGACCCAGCTGCCGACATCCCAGAGGCACCTGGCGAGATCTCTGAAGAGGACATCTCACGCCAGCAGGCTGCTGTAGAGGCAAAGCGAATCGAGCTTGCCAAGCAGCAGAAGGAGCTCACCGCAGCTCGCCGGGCCCATCGCAAGCAGCAGGCCCAACGAAAAACAGAGGTCTCTTCCGACTCTGACTCCCCAGTCAGCGGAAGGAGGAGCCCTCGGACAGGGGACAGGAGCCGACGCGAGTCGGATTCCAGTCCCGAAGTTCCGGCCCAACCGACTAAGGTTGTGCGCCGGAAGAAGAAGAATGGAGCGAAAGCGTCTCCGGTAGAGCCCACGCCCCCCACCAAGCCGAGGGGTAAGGGCAAACCGAAGACGCCCGCTCCCACCACTACAACCACCACGGTAGCCACCTCGGTTACTGCATCTTCTGCAGCCAGCACGTCGGGTGCAAAGACGAAGTCCCCTACCAAGGCTCCGACTGGTACTACCACCTCCAGCCGAGCCGGCCGTAGGGGAGCTGACATATACACGGACAGCGAGGAAAGCGAAAGCGATCCAGAGCTGCCCGAGTCTGCCAAATCTGATTTGGAGTCCGTGACAACGTGGGAAGAAATGACCACGGATGTTCCCAAGGACGACAATCAGAAGTGGATGTGGAAGAATGCAGCCGAGGGGTTCAAGGAACGGACTCCCCGCTGCTTCGCGGACTGTGCTTACGACACAGTCCATTATATGTGTCCGAACGCCGTCAATAAGGACGGTGACAGCGATGACGAGGAGTGGATGAAGTCCGGCCCCTCAGATACGCCAGTAGGCAAGTTCTAC
Source organism: Acholoe squamosa (assembly GCA_949317995.1). Classification (NCBI taxonomy): domain Eukaryota; kingdom Metazoa; phylum Annelida; class Polychaeta; order Phyllodocida; family Polynoidae; genus Acholoe; species Acholoe squamosa. The sequence continues at coordinate 45,851,479 of OX439050.1, forward strand.
CTGATTTGGATTGACCAGCTCAAGTCCAAATTAGGCTCGACCTACAGCTACGAGGCCCGGACGAAAGTCCAGTGGGCAATGACCCAATGGGGACCAACCGGCAACCGCCGAAGGTGCCCGTTTGAGTCTTGCCAGCTGTCTCTCACGGGTGAGAAGATGTTCGAGACGAAGCCCCGCTTCGCTCGACACATCGTTGAATTTCATATGCATCACAAGCCTGTGATGATGTGTGTGCTCGGGGACCGCCCGAGTAAACATTGTGATGGCTCGTTCAGCACTCACCGGCGCCGAGACATGGCTCTGCATTTGCAGAAGGCCCATGGCATCGGCCTGGAGAAGACCAGGAAACGAGCCATCAAGTGCTTCAGCGAGCTCCTTGCAAATTGGTCCGCGCTGAGCATCAAGGAAGTGAAAGAGCAGGCATTCGAGACCGGATTCTGCTCGTGGAAGAGCGGCAACTTGCTGACTTACTTCCAGACGAACTCCTCGTCCACAAAATTCGGGATGCCCAGCGAGGTGCACCTGAAGGTGAAAAAGTGGCGAGGAGACGACAAGCGAGAGAAGGCCAAAGCCCGCTCTAAAGGTCCAAACGGAGGCACAGTCACGACTACTGCTTCCAAGAGGACCCGAGCAGACCGGTCCGTGAGCCCTTCGGGTGGCAAGGACCAGCCCAGACCAGCCAATCCAGCTGATCGTCGCGAGTCGGGACAACAGGTCTCGGCTCTGGAGATGCCTGGCAACCAGGCCCGCAGGTCGGGTAGCCAGGCGACCGCATCGGCGACTCCAGCCACCTCCACACCTGCACCCGCGGAACAACGCCCGGGCGAAGCCTCTGGCGGCCAGGATGATGGGGGCGAACTGCTCGCTCCCCCATCCGGGTATTCTACTTGGTGGGCTGGAGAGGGATCCTCCGGCAAACGCCCCACGTACAGTGAGTACGCGGCGAAGTTCCCTTCAATGGGACCGGCTGGACCCGAGTCGCAGGTCCTTACCCCCTTGGGCCGGGCCAAAGCTCGTGGTAGGGGCCGCGGTGGGCTGGAGTCCACCCGAGGCTCTCCGGGTGGTGGCCGAGGCCGAGGAGGCATCACGGTAGAGGGCCCGTCAGCTCCTCCAACAGGCACCCCGCCTGTCTCAGTGGAGGCCCCAGCGCCACCACCAGTGATAGTTCCACCAACAGGTCCTCGGGTACCCCTAATGGAACTAATCTCCGGTACCCTGTCAGGTCTTCAGGATCCGAACACGTTCGTCGACCACCGCGATGTCCGAACGGTTCAGATCCAGAATGAGCTGATGGAAGAATGGCAGGCATTGCACCGCCAGAAGTCTGTTGACTACTGGCGTGTGATGACTGAAGCCACCGTCAATCTGGTCTACGAGATCCAGAGGCGGGAGGAAGATAAAATCAGGGAGCTGGAAAGGAAGAAGGTCGAGGAGGCCCTCGAGTCCTGCCGGCGAAAACAGAAGGAAGCCGAAAAGCTTAAAGAGTTTCACGAAGCTGAAAACTCCAGATATATCCATCGATTTAAGGAGGCGGACCTCAAGTTTTTCTTGGCATTCGGGAAACATCTGGAGGAGTGGGACGGCTTACCGTCGTCTCTCATCTTCGTTCCAGAGATACCCCCGGATGCCCCGCCAGCCCCGGCTACTCCACCGGTCCTGGCCACTCCACCGGTCCCGGCTGCTCCGCCGATTCCGGCAGCTCTCTTGCTCCCACCCCCCACTTGGAACCGGGCTGTCCCAACTGCCACGGTTGCTGCACCAGCATCCGAGGCAATGGACAGCCCGTCCGCAGTGATGAGGGCCTTGAGCTTGGGGAGCGAGACTCCCAGCGAGGCTTCAGCGGCGCTCTCTACGAGCAGCTGTAGCAGCTCGGCTCCATCTGCCTCAGTTGAGCCGGCTGAGAAGATGGACACAGATCCTGAAGATCTTTGAGTGTCCATCTGTTGGTGTCTCCTGGTACCCGAGGGTAAATGCATTTAATATGCCAGAGGCACTGTTCCTTACGCTGGACTCCTGATACCTGGATCGTAACCTGCAGCGAGGATGGACGCTAACCCGAACACCCAATGGACTACAACATCTAACCGGGTCTCCATCTTCCCATCTTCATCAGGGCACATCATAACAGCAACGTGGTTTGCCACCACACATATGTCGCCGGATGGAGCTGCAGAAACCAGTCGTTCCAGGTTCGCCGGAAGTCCGGTATATTGTAAGGGTGATCCTGCTACCCTGGTAGGACACCTATATTTCATATTTTGTATAAATTTTTTATATATATCGTATATTATATTCTTGTAAGTAAAAGTCAAAATTTTTTCGGGTTATTTACCCCACCTCGGGTCGGTAAAAACATTGTAAAAATTTTTCAATATCACCTTACTACACATCGAATATTCTTCGTCGCGTCTCATGTTTAATAATAACACACGTGTAATATTATCACCATAGGTCGATGGTCCATAAGGGGCCACTTCCTATTTTTGTTATTATTTATAAACACTTCGGGTTATATACGATGATGCCTTATTGTGTACATATAACTTATAATGCCCCTTAAATGTTCTATATTTAATACGAACTGTGTATATATAGACTTACCTATTTATTTATAACACCACTATATAAAGTCAACAATAGTTACTTGTTAATTACACACAACCCTAGGTAAAGTCTAGTGGGGGTGGTGTAGGGGCCGGCATCATTGTATATATATTAGTGCCGTTCATCCGAGAGACGTGTTCGTGTGGTGCTTGTTCCTTCTATGCTAGCTAGGTGTCGCTTTGCGATACCTCGTTGGTACAAGAGGGGGCAGCACCATGCCTCGCGTCCAGCTCCTACTAAGGAGCCGGACGAGCGGCAGAAGGGGACTGGACATGGTCCAGTCCAGACGCTAATACTTTGTCATCAGAGAGCTTGAATAAAGTCCTACCCGAGAGGTAGGGGTTTCTGGGGCTTTGCCCAACCCGAACTACTCGTGTTGTGTTGGTACATCTAGTGGTAAGCGAGCCAAAGAGCCACCCAACATATAAGTCTATACGAACCATTACAAAGCCATTAATTTCAAGTTAAATCGATAAAATATATCATTTCTCCGTCGAAAATGCTACTTCCGGCAAGGAGGGGTCGCGCATGCGCACAGAACATCAAATCCAAAATGGCGGACAGCTCCGAGACAATTGACTCACGGTGCTATCGAAACTGCTGGATTATAACAAAATGGAAGAGAGTTACAGTGTCGTTTTTGTGGTTAATATGGATCATTATTCAACACCTCCTGGTATTGTGCAAGAGAGGAGTTATTCGCCAATGAAACATACGAACGATAATGGATGCATTCTCCATAGGCTTAACCATTGACAGTGATAATGCTCGAAGAAAACATGAGGTTAGTATCAGAAGGGGCCTAAAAGAAGAGATTAAGTGCCTTTTCGAGTTATTTGCATTGCAAAATGTTGTCCTATATTTAGGTGTTTGGTTTGTATGTTTTCTTGGGGTTTGGGATCCTCTTGTTTTGCAGTTTCAGTTTTCCTGTCGTTTTGGGTTTGATTTGGTCGTTCTGCGGGGAGCAGTAGATTGATGCATTCTACGAGTTCTTTTGCTGCCTCGCTCGCTGTTTTTTGGGTAATGTGGAATCCGTCGTCTCGGAGGCTAGTTATCGTTGGGTAGACCTCTTGCATAGGGCAGTTTTGGTTTGCCATGCCCACATCTAATTGGTTTTGGTTTATTTCCTTGGGGGTTTGGTTACCACTATCTTTGGGCAGCCTTCTAGTTGTCGTACGGCTTTGGCTAAGGATGCTGCAATTTTTCTGCCTTTCTCTTTATGTCTGAGGTTGTTGGTCCCTACGTTGATGATAATTAGGTCATAGGATTTCAGCATTTCCTTGTCTCTTTTGCACATTTCTTTTGGCAGACCTGTACCCATGTTGAAATTCGCCATGCTAGCCCCCGTTCAAGCCCCTGGTGCAGCTTTTTGCAACTTCATGAACTCAGGGTGTGGCTTATAAATATGCAGGGTTTTAATAGCCTATAGGAGGGAATTGGAACCTTCTCAGACCCCTGGTGCGGCTTGTAGGTACTACTAAAGCCCTGAACTCAGGATGCGTCTTATACCTGGCGTTTTACGGTATTAAGGGTATAGGGCCCGGGTATAGCAAGGACTTTGGTGGCTCTGTGTATGCAAACATGGGCCTGCCATCTCGGATTTTCATGCGAGAATGGTGCCAGCTTGATATAACCTAATCGTCTATACAATTCGGGAACCGGCAGCATGACAAGAGTTGGGCCACCGCTTTGGCTGGTCGCGGAGATTAGCATGTACATTTCAGCAGACGGACTGGCACCGATTTTCGCGCGCCTCATTACTCGGTAGAACGCTATAGGGTCGCTTCCTTCGGGGCAGGTGGTAGTGAGGCAGGCCATGGGTGTCTGTCCTTCTGTTTGCCTTAGAACATGTTTTGCATGGATAATGGGGTTGACCTAAAATTTTATTAAACAGCCTCCGGAGGCCTAAAGGTGGGGGAAGGGTGGGTTAACATGGTACCCCTCCACCAGCCCCCCCCCCCCACCGACTCCAGCCTCAGTTTAAGGGAGTGATCATCTTTTAACCCTTTAAGGGCAAAGTAAAAATAGTTGCCCTGGCCATGGGGACGGCCTCTGAAAAAAGTATAGTTCCAAGAGGGCGAGCCTATTTTCAAATCCTATTGGGTGTAAGCGGGAGTGGAGCTGGTTCTCGCGACTTACACTCATAAGCTGATAAGACGGGGACCAGCATGTCCCTGGAAGTAGATGTTATCCAGGGACAAGGTACCCATCAAGACAATGCCTTAGCAGTGTGTTTTGCCACCTTTGGCATAACCAGCGAAATTTAAAATGGTGGACACACTGGATATGGGTCCAGGCTCCTATACAAATCCTATATAATGGGCGACGACTATAGTTGACACTAGGCCTACCATGGTATTGACCATAGTCGACGCTGGGCCTAGTATGGTGTCAACTATAGTCGATGCTAGCCCACAACAAGGGGGAGGGGTGGTGAGTTTTCAGGTAGAAGCCTGAAGAAAAATAAAAAAAAACATTTCACCCCACCACCCATATCTTGAGGGTCGAAATTTACACACACCCCTGCAGGAACCAAAATCATGTGCAAAATCTTTCTTTTTGGATCTGTGATAATAATAAATAAAAAGCTGTCATGTTGCACTGTTGCTGCATCCATGTTTATCCATGCCACACCATTTCTGCATCCTTGTCACATCATTGGTGCATCCTTGTCACACCATTGCTGCATTCTTGCCACACCATTGCTCCATCCTTGTCACATCATTGCTTCATCCATGCCACACCATTGCTGCATCCATGCCACACCATTGCTGCATCTTTGTCACACCATTGCTGCATTCTTGCCACATCATTGCTTCATCCATGCCACACCATTGCTGCATCCATGCCATACCATTGCTGCATCCATGCCACACCATTGCTGCATCCACACTACACCATTGCTGCATCAATGCTGCAGCCCTGATGCATCAATGCTACACCCCTGATGCATCCATGCACATATTCTGCATCCTTGTCACCATTGCTGCATCCTTGTCAGACCACTGCCACATCAATCTCAAACAATTGCTGCATCCATGCCACACCATTGCTGCATCCACAGTGCACCATTGCTGCATCAATGTTGCACCCCTGATGCATCCATGCACATCTGCTACATCCTTGTCACACCATTGCTGCATTCTTGCCCCATCATTGCTTCATCCATGCCACACCATTGCTGCATCCATGCCACACCATTGCTGCATCCATGCCACGCCATTGCTGCATCCACACTACACCATTGCTGCATCAATGCTGCAGCCCTGATGCATCAATGCTACACCCCTGATGCATCCATGCACATCTGCTGCATCCTTGTCACCATTGCTGCATCCTTGTCACACCACTGCCACATCAATGTCAAACAATTGCTGCATCCATGCCACACCATTGCTGCATCCACAGTGCACCATTGCTATCAATGTTGCACCCCTGATGCATCCATACACATCTGCTGCATCCTTGTCACCATTGCTGCACCCTTGTCCCACCACAGCCACATCAATGTCAAACAATTGCTGCATCATTGCCACACTATTGTTGCATCCACACTACACCATTGTTGCATCCATGCTGCACCATTGATGCATCCACACCTCACCACTACTGCATCCTTGCCACACTACTGCTCCATCCTCGTCACATCAATGCTGGATCCATGTCACACCATTGCTGCATCCATGCACCACTGCTGCATTCTTGTCACCATTGCTGCATCCTTGTCACACCACTGCTGCATCAATGTCAAACAATTGCTACATCCTTCTTACATCATTGATGCATCCATGCCACACCATTGCTGCATCACTGTCAATTGCTGCTGTATCCATGCCACACCATTGCTGCATCCTTGTCATACCATTGCTGCATCCATGCCACACCATTGCTGCATCTATGCCACACCATTGTTGCATCCTTGTCACACTACTGCTGCATCAATGATGGAACATTGCTGCATCCTTGCCACACCATTGCTATTGCTGTATCCATTGCCCCCAAGATTTTCTTCATAAGTTATACAAGGGGGGCAAGGTCGGAAAAATACATTGGTAGCTAGTGCTGGCTGCAGGAGTCGAACCCACACCACCTTGAAGCCTACCAACTTCTTATAAGATCATGACATAACCAGTCTAACCATTTGTATATTTCTCCTAAGGCCAAAAGAAAAAATTGTTTCAGGTAACCCGACACTACCTGGCAAAACAGGGCGGACCCTAACTTTTTTCTTAACCTTATGGTAGACACCCGCCCCCCCCCAAAGTCTTCATTGAAAAGAATCTGAGACCTCGGTCCCCCATCAATTTCTATCAAGTTATACAAGGAGACCAAGGTCTCAGAAAAAAGGTAAAAATTGTTGTCCCCCCTTCAGAGGGATTGAAATAACACCCAACCGCTCGCTAACTGTCCAAAATCAAGCCCCATATCCAGCTTATAGCCTAGTATACAGAAACTATATAATTCCTTATGATACACATTATGTTATCAATGTTTAATGTCTTTTCTGTTTACTCTGAGACGGTGACAAAAATAGACAGCTTGAAAAGGGATAATTTTTTGTTTTCATATGATGAGTGAATAGCAGAGGCATTCATATATGAAATCCCTATAGATTCTAGCATAATAACCCATTTGTATAACTATAAACAACTGCAAATAACATCAACTGACCAGTCATGTTAACAGACTCAAATAACTTGAATTTATAGCATTCTCTTCAAATAAATATGTTTGCTTAATTTTCATAAATGGAAGTATAATCTTGTGTGGCAATTATATCATTCAACATAATTTGTCTGATAAGTTCCTTTTCTGTGGTTGTCTCAGTATATTTGTTGCATTCTATATTTTCTCATTTTTTCAAGGGACTTTGTTTGACATTGCAGTTTTTCTTTGTCAATGCTTTCCCTTTAGGCTGCCCTGGAAGCCGCACAACACACTCAAAAGGCATCACATCAGGATGTTTACTTTTCATGTGGCAATTCACAGCTGTCTTTTGTCTGCACCGGTAATCACAATGTGAGCATGTAATTGGTTTTTCCCCGGTGTGAATCAATGTGTGGATCTTTAGTGCAGTTCCACATTTAAAGCCTCTTCCACAAGTATCACAAAGGTGTACTCTCAAATTTTTGTGTACCTTCATCATATGTCTCCTCATTCCCTGGTATGATGCGACAATCAGGTTACATTCCTCACAAAAATATTTTTTGATCTTGCAATGAATTCTGTCGAGGTGATCCCTGTACAATTTACCACTTACAAGTTTTTTGCGATCACAGAACTTACAGTTGATACCAGTATCAACATGTACATTATAGTAATGTTTAGTAATTTTCACTGCTGTGCAAAAAACTGCTTTACATACATAACACTGATATTCATTTCGTTTGAAGATGGGTCTCGTCTTGGTGTTGTTTTAATTTCTGTTTAGAAGGACACTTAAGACCACATGCAAAACAAGACTTATATGGTCTTTTGATTGTCTTTTTCCTGTTGACTTTTGTGTTCTTCATTGTTACATGCTTTAGACATGTTCGAAAATCAGTCATATCATGGGAACTTTGCATGTGTGTTTTCATCTGAAAACAATGGCCTACTTTAAAGTTGCAGAGTTGACATATCAGTAAACACTGTTCATGCACTTCCTCCCAGTGAAATATGTAACTCAGGGTTGATAAATGTATATCCATACAGCTTGAACAGAAATAATGATCCATCCTTCTGTCAGGGAATCCCTTCAGTTCATGTGCCTCCTGCATATGGATGCTCAAAGAAGTTTCACCAAAAGACGAATTGCAAAGCTGACACTGAAACAAATCCTCAGGGTGTTTGATCAGCCTATGGGCCACCAAATGTTGCCAATAGTCATCATATTGAATATCACACCTGTCACAGTTAAAGATCTTAGTGGGCATTTCCTCATCGACATCATGACATTCACTTCCAGAATCCTCATCACCACTGTGATCGGTCTTGTCAAGATCACTATCATTCATGTCACTTTCTGTTCCAGGAACATCCGAGTCGTCCATAGGGCACCACTCAGGGCCGGCAGGATCTAACTTTTCTGTTTCCTCATTTTCTTCTAAAGAGGCATCAAAGAGCATTTCATAATCAAACTCTTCATCAATAAGTAAAGGTTTCTTGTTTTCAGAAGCCCCGTCTTCTGATCCATTGCTTACATCAGCCAATACACCAGGCATTACATCAGCTTCAAATTTATCTACGGTATCATGTTTGTCCTGAACAAACATCTTTGATTGCCTCTTGTTTCTTTTCCTTCTTTTACTAGAAATCTTCTCTTTTTCTGCTGGAAATAGAGCTTGTTCAATATCATCAAGCTGTGCTGAAAGGCCTCTTTTTCTTTTCCCTAGCTTCTTTATATTGGATGTAATCTCACCCAAGTTTACCTCTGAGGTAGTACTTCCTGGGAATTTAGGATCCTCATCCACAGATGATTCATCAGACAGTGTTCCAGTAGGTCTGATTTCAGGAGTATTTTGAAGGTCACTGGTTCCCTTGATGGCTGAGGGTTCAACACCATCCATTGCTTTACCATTATTAGAATAAGATCCATCACCCCCAACAGGTGTATGAGAAATTGGGTTTGGTTGAGATGGGTTTTCAGTTGCTAGTCCCTCTTCCTGTGCATCTCTCTGGGGAAACACCTCTAATCCAGAACATTTCTGACTAGCTGAATCATAAGACATTCCAGTTGCTGGGCCCTCAGCATTGTCAGAAGTGAGTTGAGTATTTGCTATATCAAGGACTGATGTGCTATTTGTTATTCCAATGGGATTGCATACTTGTGTTGATCCCTGTTTGATATTAGAGTTTTTCTTTGTCAATGCCCTACCTTTAGGTCTCCCTGGAAGGTGTACAACACACTTGACAGGCATCTGATCAGGATGTTTCTTTTTCATGTGCCAATTCAAAGTTGTCTTTTGTCTGCAGCGGTAGTCACAACATGAACATGCAATTGGTTTTTCACCAGTGTGAATCAAATTGTGGATGGTTAATGCATCTGTTGATTTAAAACTTCTTCCACAAGTATCACAAAGATGTCCTCTTATGTCATTGTGCACCTTCTCCACATGTTGTCTCATTCCAGAGGATGTTGCCATAATCAGGTTACATTCCTTACAGAAATGCCTTTTTACTTTGCAATGAATTCTTTCTAGGTGGTCCCTGTATAGATTACCACTTCTGAGTTTTTTGAGCTGACAGAACCTACAGTTGATACCAGTATCAACATGTACATTATGATAATGGACGGTAACTTTCTGTGCTGTGTAAAAAACCGCTTTACACTCAAAACACTGAAATTCATTTCGTTTGTAGATATCAGCATGAATCTCCTCTTGGTGTTGCTTTAATTTTCTTTTGGATGAACACCTGAGACCACAGGCAAAACAAGACTTATATGGTCTTTTGATTGTCTTTTTCCTGTTAACCTTTGCTTTCTTCATAGTTACTTGCTTTAGACATGCTAGAGAGTCAGTCATATCATGGGAATTTTGCATGTGTGTTTTCATCTGAAAACGATGGCTTGCTTCAAAGTCACAGAGATGACATACCAGTAAACATTGTTCATGCACTTCCTCCCAGTGAAATATGTAACACAGGGTTGATGAATGTATATCTGTACATTTTGAACAGAAATAGTGATCCATCCTTCTCTCAGGAAATCCTTTAAGTTTGTGTGCCTCCTGCATATGGATGCTCAAAGAAGTTTCACTACAAGACCTATTGCAAAGCTGACACTGAAACAAATCCTCTGGGTGTTCGATTAGCCTATGGGCGACCAAATGCTGCCAACAGTCATCATATTGAATATCACACTTGTCACAGTTAAAGTTCTCAGTGGACATCTCCTCATCCACATCGTCACCTTCACTACCAGAATCCTCATCACTACTCTGATCAGTCTTGTCAAGATCGCTATCATTTATGTCACTTTCTTTTTCAGGATCATCCGAGTCATTCATTGGTGCCCACTCAGGATCAGCAAGATCTACCTTTTCTCTTCCCTGTTCCTCTTCTTCAGAAGACGTGTGAAAGAATGTCTCATAATCAAACTCTTTATCAATAAGTATATGTTTCTTGCTTCCAGAAGCATCATCTTTCAACTTATTACTTACATCAGCACCTGTACTAGATGTTCCATCAGCTTCATCTACAGTCAGCTGTTTATGCTGAACACCCTTCTTGGGTTGTCTCTTATTTCGCTTCCTTCTCTTACCACAGCTCTTCACCTTCTCTGCAGGAAAAAGAGCTTGTTCAATATCATCAAGCTCTACAGAAGGACATTTCTTTCTTTTCTTCTGTTTTTGTATATTGGAGGTAATGTCACTAAGGCACACTTTTGAGGTAAAAGGTACAGGTATTTGCGGATCCTCATCCACTACATCCATTGCTAAAACTGCAGAGGATTCATCATATGACATACCAGCAGGTTGAATGACTTGAGTATTTTTAAGACCACTGGTTCCCTTAGTAGCTGAGGTTGTTTTACCATTATTAGAATAAAATTCATCCTTAACAGCCTTAGGAGACTTCAGGTTTGAATGAGAAAGGCTTTCAGTTTCTAGTCCCTTTTTCTGTTTGTCTTTGGTGTGAATCACATTATATCTTATATTTTTCAGACTTGCTAAACTTTGAGATATTCCAGTTGTTGGACCTGCAGTCTCAACAGAAGTGTGTTGACTTTCTGCTTTATTGATGACTGATGATCCGTCTGTCGCTCCAATAAGATTGCCAACTAGTCCATGTGAGGTCTGACAGTCCCTGTCTAATAAAGACTGAGGCACTTTATGGACACCTTTTCCGACTTTATCAATTTGTTCCCCAAGTTTGTTAGCATTGTTATTTTCCTGTCGAATGACATCTTGACCACTTACAGTCCTTTCCAAAATGTGATAATCATTTGGTTGTACCAATTGGGGAGGGCCCTTCATAGGCTTTGAGCTCACCATACATTTAGAGATCAAAGCGACTGGTACTACAGGTCCCAGCAGTTGAGAACTTCTGAAAAGGAAATAAACTTGTGATAGTCATTACAAAATACAACAAAAACAATCCCTCACACATATAAGTGCTTGGACAAGGGAAAGAGTACTATATGCCTTCATTTAGGAAAACTGAATGATTTATTGTCTGAGATACGGCATCACTCTGATATCTCCTGGCTTAACTTGTTCATTTCTGGTTCAGTAAATTTACATGTTCTCATGTTGAATGACATGTTGATCGCGTGTAGTCCTTTCCAGGTAAATCTCAAAAGTGACCAAAAATGCTTCCCGACTAATACAAAATATCCTGTTTATCAATAGTACACTTATCAATAGTACACTCCAGTCCTTCTGGGGTAGGAGTTTCATCAATACCCATAGAAACAATGCATCAGCATAAAGAGAATCATGATTATTGCATTGACAAACGCATTATATCGATGCAATATTGTGTGTGCATTCATCTCCCCTTCAAGCACTTTCAAATGGTGAAAGAATTTTGAAAATATTCCAATTTAATTAGAACCAAAGTTATGGCCAAATATATCTTAAACAAAGCTATGTCAGCATTCCTGGTCTAGTTGTATGGCTGTGAATCTTGACAACCAGTCTGTATGACCATATGTCCTGCCATCTAGGTATGAATGTTGCTAGCTTGTGACATCAGTCGTGAATAAACGGATGACTAGAGTTTCTGAGAACAAAGCTACTGAGGCACTTACAAGAATCCAACTTTATTTAAAAGCACTATATGGGAGGCATGTAAAAATGACATTTTTGAAAAGATGTGAAATGGTGTCTTCCCCCCCACTGCATGCAACCTTGAAAGTGCTGTTGAAAAATGACACCCCGACCTGTCAAGGATTATCCTTTTCTGCCCGCTTATAACAAAGAGTCCACTGTTGAGAACACTGTTGATAAGATAAATACCTGAGCGAGGTGTCCCTCATGTGGTTTGATAATCCTGAATACATGTCAGCAGATGGGCAAGCATTAGTCTCCAGACTTGGCCGTCCGCTGTTTATGGGCTCAATAGTGATGGGCTCAGCAACTGGCAGGGGGTCCTCATCCTGTAAAAGTAAGAAATTGAGTCACTTTTACTATTGTGATGAATACACGTTTTATTTTCCAGTCCATCAGTTTTTTTTGTTGTGTTTTTTTTTTGGGGTTTGCTTTATTTTTTTTTTCAAAAGTGAAAACAGATTTAGATTATCGCGTAACTTAACAATGATAAAGAGACTTTTGGGAATAGCATACCGTAGTGGCCCGTATAAGCACCGGGCCGATCATAAATTTCATTCCTACTGTACCCCTGGTGCTTAAAGCCTATTTCAATACCCTCCTACCCTGGGTGCTTATTTGAGACTGGCGCTTATTTGAGACCCCGGCGCTTAAACTAAGGGTGCACACAGGTGCGACCCCTGTAGGCAGGGTTTTATGGTTTAAATGGCTTTACTCACCTCTATTTTACATTGGAAGTTGTCAGGGAGTGGATTATCTGTTTGAACATACAGCGGATTATCTGTCGTTTCCCAAAGTCCCTGATGGGATGACTCTTCATCAACGGAGGAATCAGGCTTCACCACAACTGTAGCGGCATTTAGATGCTTGTTTGGAGCTGAGGCTGACATTGGGTGTCTCAGATGCAAATCTTCGTCATGATCTTTTGGAAACTAGAAATTTGCAAAGAACACAGATCATGTCATTTCTTTTGTGTCCAAATTCATAGGCATTCATAGATAAACTGTATATGACACAGTGAAATTCTGACAGATATAGGAGTGGTACACTTTTAAAACTGGATCTACACTTGCAATATTTATAGGGAATACACTCAGGATGTTTCCAACGAATACTTACACTAGAGCCAAGCCTATTTCAATGATGAAAAGACTAGATTTTTCCAAGAAATTTAATAAATTACTTTTACATTATATAGGGTCCCAGGTGGGGAAAAATACAAGGCGACAAGGTCACTCATTAGAATCAACAAGGTACATTGGTTGGAGGGACAAGGGGACAGGGCCCTTTCTCACCATGGATTAGCTCAAGACACAAGGCCCACTTGCAGGCCTGCCTCTCTGGGCCTTATTTGTTATGGTACCGGTGCCCCAGAAGTGTGTACACCCTCAGAGTAGCTTGTCTTGCAGTAAACAATGTGGTAAAGATTTTCTACTTAGAAACTAAAATAACCAGTATCATCTTTAGCCCCCTAGGTACTAATACTTGAAATCATTTTCTGTCTGGATTCCTATTCTTTCTATAGATATTTGATGTCAAAAAAAGATTTGTGGGCCCTTCAGGCCTGCAGGCGATATTAAAATTCTGTGAGCCTAGAATGTATGGGGGCGTGACATGATATAGGATCTTATAAGCAGAAAACGACTTCTCAGCCACTTATATAGGATCTTGATTCTTACCAACATTCCATCCACAGTACCAACTGCATAGGGACTGCTATGGTCATATAATAAGTTGAGTGTCGGAACAGTGCCTGGTTTCAACCTGTAGCGCCCTGGCCTCAAGCCACTTATCTCTGCCATAGTTCGAGAGAGGACATAATCATCATCGTGAAAGTGGTTAGAGCAAAGGGTCCACTGGTGCTTGAGTAGTTTTTCCACCCCATGTGAGTCTTGTGCTCTTTTGGACATGGCAGATATCCATTTTTCCTTTTGCTCCTTATTGCGTGGACTGAAGTGGAAGGAACGTGCACCAGGGATATCGGTGTTGAAAGCGGAGTATCCACACATCATACATTTATGACGCACCCTCTTAGCGGTGCTGGGTGAGTGGGTTTTTGCTGCTGCCAGTGAATTTGGTGATGCATCTGCATTAGTGAGTATTACTCCTCCCTTTCCCTGCACACAAGTTGCAATGCGAGGATTATCTTTAGCTGTAGTTGTCTTTGAAGGAGGTTTTGTGAAGGGTGTATATACTGGTTCTATGGTGCCATTTAGAACTTTCTCAATAAACTTGTCTCTGTCTACAGTTGAAGGCATAACCCGGGATGGAGTTGTCTCTAACTTCATAGAAGTTTTAAAATGAGGCACAAGATCTAGATTTATTGAAGCCTTTAGGGTAGGTGTACTTGGACTTTCTGTGTTGACATTCTCTGCTCTAGTTTCTTCTTGCTTGGTGCCATCCATTGAGTAAGTGATGGGACCTGACTGACCACTTGGTGCTAAGGCTACCGGTAAGCTCTTCTCATCTGACAGTGGCATAAGAAGAACTTTAGGTCTCTCTAGGGGACCTGATACAACCTCTGAATCTCTCCACAACTCTCTCTCTCTGTCTCACCCCTTCTTGCCTTAGCCAAGGCCACTTTTACAGCTTTCTCTTGTTCGAGCTCCCGTTCCTTGGCTTTGGCTGCTTCATAACTAGCAATGGTTTCTAAATTTGTTCTCTTTATCACTGCCAAACTTGTCCTTTCAGATGTTTGCTTCTGCTGTGTAGCTTTAAGATTTAACCTAAGAATACTTCCAGGCTTCAACCTGATATTGACCTTAAAAGTTGATGCCAAACTTTTGATGGCTGCAGGTGCAACATTAAAGCAGTCATCTGTGAAGTGGTGGGAACAGATCTTGTGGTCCATACTCCAGCTTTTCATGCAATAATCTGGACGCCCTATTTTCATACTCCGTAGACGCTCTGACCAGTGAGAGACTTGCCTGCAGATACTACAACTTAAACTTCATGCGGCCTGGTTTCCGAGCAGGAACCAGTTGGAACAAGAACATCAAACTGTCCTGGCCAAAACTGACTGACGAAGAAGAGGTATCCGAGGCTGACATCATCTGCCCTGTGGCATCCCCTTACTGTGAATCGAACGCACATAAGATCATGTTAAGCAGTGAAGAGTTCAAGTCTGTGCAGGCTTTGTACCAGGTTAGGCTTGACTGTAGACCTCAGCTACCACCTAGAAGGCTTAAAGGTAGAGACAAGTAACTGTCTATCGACGTGCACTAGTTACCTATCACTATGGACTCCAGCTTCGCCTGTGAGGGCTTGAGGCTTCTACTATACCCAAACCTGACTTCACCTGTCTGCATAGCCGACGTCATGTGAGGCGAGAGGAGAACAAAGACATTGCACCACCGTCTTCACACTTCCTCTCCTGTCTACACATGCAAGATCAGGCCAGACAATTTCATATACTAGTCCTTTCTTATGCAGTGTTTGATTTTTGGCTAAATTACTACTTGTACATATTTAAATACCATATAAGTTGAGACTGATTTATTAAATGACAGCGCAAACACTGAAAATAAGAAAAGGCTTCTTGTTAATTAACTCATTTCCTTTTCTAGTTATAAGTGTTTGGTGAGGGGCAGAGAGGAAGACAGCGTACCCAGGTAGCTCCAGGTGAAGATTCATGTTCATACTAACCATTCTGTACCATAGCACACAGAGGTTTCTCATCAGAGTTCTAGGTAGAAAGAATGATGAGAAACGTCCGTCATTTAATTATGATAACTAGATCAGACAGGTTTGAGTGAAATTTCATATCAGATTAGACAGTACAGGCATTTTTTGAGGGGGAAGATGTGGGGCTGGATTTGATATATCTTTGTACCAGTCAGGTAATTCTTCATGCAGTTTTGTTTGACTTGTAAAGTTGGTAAGTGGAAATATATGAATGGTTGAGTGATTGAAACAACTTTCAAAAGCTAATTGCTGTTTCTTTTATTTACATATTACTTTTCCTTTGCCTGTACCTAGAGGTTGTGAATAAAATGAAATGAAACACTTGGAAGTAAAGACTACCTAAAGGAGACCTCTTTTGTAGGTTTTCATTAAAATTAGATGAGAAATAGTTGACTTATCAGACATTCAATATTTCACAACTGTTAAGATTATCATGTTCAATTTCAGATAATTAGAAATAAAAGGGTCCTAAAATGTGCATATTTTGTTGGATAGCAAGTTAAAGGGGTTAAAAGTATTATATGAGGTGCTATAATGTAAAGAAATCAAGAGTAGGCCATAAAGATGCATTTTATTTACCTTCTCTTTTATTTCAACAGCTACATGGGCCTTTTATGCGAACATTTTCTTAGCATTGTATCCATGGGCCTTTCGCCCCATCGTTGTGGGACTTTTACCCCAGCCTTTCAACATGCAGGGTAAAATTCCCTGCTCAAACATTCTAATGGAATATTCCATGAGGCTAGGCTTACAACCTATTCCATAATTGTCATACCTTGTTCCATACCTTGATTAGTGTGAAAGAATATGCATTAATTGGGAATTATTTTCTTAGAACTAGCTCATTAACTTGTTATTAGGGTATTTTACCTTATCCTACCCTGTCATCCCTTTAACTTCAACATGAAATATCTAAAGTGTTACTTTATGTGATTTACAATGTCCAAATCTTAGTTTTAGCTTATGAAGATTATCTTTAGAATCTTTTCTTATGACAAGAATCTAAATGGAGCATTTATTCCAATTATGATGCTCTTTTATGTGCATGTAGGCATTTTAACCCAAAGGCTGGGCCTTTTACCCCGGCCTCTAGATGATGGGGTAAAAGGCCCACTTTTTTCACACATGCTTTATCATAACATTGTATGAGGCATTGTCTTGTATTCTGTAAGTAGCAATGAATTCCTTAGAAATGACACAGTTGTAAATTAAGGGCGTCTTACCCCACCCTACCCTATCCTAAATTGGACCAATGTGCATTACTGTTATCTATTTCCTTATATTTTCCTTCTATTGGAAAATATATATAACTAGGGAACCTTTAATACTGGTAATCTTACCAGATATTACATATCCTCTTATTTCTATCAATATCATGTGAATTTGCTCCGTACCAGTACCAGTAAGCCTGTGTCAGACAGGCTTACTTCACCGCCATCCTACCGGAAGCCCTCGATAAATGGCGCATATATAGGACAACCTATCAGCGCTCTGCTTTCTCCAGAATCAGGGCAGATTTTTTCCGTCACATGGCAAGAGCCGGCAGATTCCCTGCCTGGACAGGTGGTGTATTACCACCCACAGGTCTGATCTCTAGAACTGAAGGTGCTTTACGCTTAGTCACCCTACGCCGCCAACAGGCAATCTCGACCCTTAACACCATAGCATCCATTCTGGATGACAGATCTAGCTCACTACGCACAAGTAGTGACTCCTATTGGCAGGCCGTTGTAGACAATTATAATGAGCAAAGGATCTTACCTGGACAACCCGGCCACTACAGCCTAGAAGCTGCCAGCCTGTTATCACGACAACTAGTAGAACGTGAAAGTTCTGAACTGAATCAGAAACTGAGTGAGGAATCCAAAATCCTAAAAGAAAACCCAGAAGATGCCTTGTGGATTGGCATCCCCACCGAACTAAGCCCAGCCAATCAGGTAGACTCATCCACCATTCAACTACCACCCACCTCACCAATCCAAACCACCAACCCACCCCCATCCTATAGTGGGATTGTACAAATGAACATCAATAACCGAGACAACCAATCCACCCAACCTATCTCACCCTTCATGCAGGCCAATACTTCTCCTGCTAGGCAGCCCAGCCAATTACCATCAGGCCAGGTTTTTGCCACCAGCTGGAATCGCCCAGGGCGTACCAGACCATTGAGAAGACAGAGAGTCGAGAGACGGGCTCCAAATCAAACCTCCCGTCCACGCACACCAACTCAGCGCAACAAAGATGCAACCAACCCACGTCGGGACAGGGGTGGCAGGGCCAACCAGCGCCCACAGAGCAACAACAGCAGCCCCAATCTGTCCCAAGCAGAACTGACCCAATTACGTCAGATACTTTCCCGACTTTAAACACTTCAAAGACAGACCTAACCTATAGATTCAATGCAGAATCTCACATTTATAAATCTGAAAACTCCAAAAACTTTCTAGAAAGTTCAACTAAAGAACTATTCCTGGACATAGACTTTATTGCAGCTTATGCAGTTTTATGCACAGAGTTTTTACCACCACTCTTCCTTCATCATAATCGTATTGCAAACTCAAACATTACCTCTGGCAACAATAAAACTCTGAACAGTTTTTCAGGTGTTGTTAATCTTTCAGATCATGTACTCAATGATGGTGAATTTAATCTACTACAAAAGGGCTTAACCTTTGTATGTACCCCCCCCCACCACCAGACCCAGGTGTCCTTTTTGAAGATTTAACAAAATTTCACTTAAGTATTAAAAGGGAAATTGCCATAGCTAAGTTCAGCAACCCCGATGCACCGGCACCTCCTCCTCCAGACATGAGTAGAATACAACCACCCTTCCACCACAACAAATTCAAAAATCCATCTAAATGGAAACCCCAGGGCCCCCCTATCGTAAAACACATGTGTTTCCTAAATTTTGCACAGCTAGATGATACTCAAATCACACCACACCACAGATCCAACATAACACCGGCCGAAAGAGATGGTAAATGGTCACTCATGAATAACTCCAACATAGTGATTAAGAAAGCGGACAAAGGTTCAGCAGTTGTGGTACAAAACCGCTCAGACTATATCAAAGAAGGCCTGAAACAGCTTAATGACAGGAACTTCTACAGGTTGCAGGAAACAGATCTAATCATGTTTCACAGCGCTCTAGTAGATAAAACAGTCTCTGATATGTACAAAGTTGGAGAAATTAGCGAGAAAGCAAAAGATTACCTCATTGTCCCCCAACCACGTACAGCTAAATTGTACCTCTTACCAAAAATTCACAAGAACATCATCCCTCCCCCCGGTAGACCAATTGTCTCAGCCAATGGTTGTCCAACTGAAAGAATTTCACAACTAGTGGATCACTTCCTGCAACCTCTAGTTAGTAAACTACCCTCCTACTTACGAGACAGTACTGACTTTTTAAATCAGCTATCCAACTTAAAAATTCCCAAGGATGCCATTTTAGCAACCCTGGATGTCACGAGCCTTTACACCAATATCCCCACTCAAGAAGGGATTACAGCAGTGAGAAAGACTCTGTCTATAAACAGACACCCAAATGAGAACCCAACTAACTACTCTATTTGTAAGCTACTAAAACTTGTCCTGACCTGTAACAATTTTGAGTTCGATGACAAACATTTTCTACAGATCAGCGGTACAGCCATGGGCACAAAGGTGGCCCCCTCTTATGCTAACATATTCATGGGAGATTTCGAAGAAAGATATGTAAAAACCTACCCTGATAAACCTTTCTTGTGGAAACGTTTTATTGATGACATTTTCATCATTTGGACCCATGGCACACCAAAACTACTAAAGTTCGTCAAACACCTCAACAACTGTCACAATATTATTAAATTCACCCTTGAACATTCCCCAAGTGAAATTAATTTCTTGGATGTCACAGTTAAAATTAATCCTATGGGTGACATTGAAACAATGCTCTACTGCAAACCAACTGACAGCCACAACTACTTACTCTTCTCATCTGAACACCCTCGACATACCCTGCTAGGCATCCCATACTCTCAATTCTTGAGGGTTAGGAGGATATGCTCGACCTTGTCAGAGTTCAGACGCAATGCATTAATGCTAAGCACTCATTTTCTACATAGGGGATACCCTAAGAACTTAATCTTAAAAACAATCATTAAAGCTGAATCTAATGATCGCAAGGATCTACTTAAAATTAAGGAAAAATCAACAGATAAAACCAAGGCCTTTTACTGCATCACTACTCACAACCCATCTAACCCCCCTCTAGAGGAAATTGTTAGAACTAGTTGGGACCTCATGCTTAAATCAAAGGTCACCAGAGTACACCATAATGCAAAACGCATCTTCGGCAAACGAAGAAACAAGTCCCTTAAGGATGAATTAGTGCGAGCCTCAACAAGCACAGATAAGGACAAACATAAAAAGTCACATGTCCTAAAATATCCCTGTAATAGGAGGAATACCTGCCAATATTGTCCTAAAATCAATAAAAGTGGATATATAACCTCTACCACTCAGGAAGAAAATACAGAACACTCTACAATGTGAACTGTCAATCAGCCAACATAATCTATGCCATCACCTGCTCTCACTGTGGGTACCAATATGTTGGCCAAACTGAGAGGCGTCTCCTTGATCGTTTCCAGCGTCACATGTATGACATTGGAAGCGACGAGGACACCACTGTAGCCAGACATTTCAGACGATGCCCGCCACCCCCTGCTACCCCAGGTGGTTGGGACAAAGGTCCAATTATTAGTGTACTGAGCTTCATCAAGCACCCTCCAAAAACACCAGAGGGAATTGCTGAACTAAATCAGGAGGAGAAGAGGTGGATGCATCATTTAAGCTCCATCACACCCAAAGGGCTAAACCTACTAGACTAATCCTATACAAGAGCCATCCCGGCAAATATAATCCGTTGAGTAATACAGCCAAAAAACTCCGCCGGGCCTGCTCATGTACAGCAGAATTATATGACACTATGATCATATGGACATTGTCCTACCACTAGCTTTTTCCACAATTCACATTTGGATTTTAACTGATCCTACCTAAATAGGCTCCCTCCCCAGACACTACCCCCCTTCTGATGGGACTCCCCCACCCAGGCGTTGAGCTCTGGGGTTTTTTTTTTTAGAGCATAAAAAAAAGCGCACTAATTTCACTTATTTTTCAATCTCTAATTTCTTCAATAAAATACTTAATTTACTGTGAGAGCCCACCAAGGCCCAAACAAATTAAAAATTAAAAATCAAATAACAGATGTACCCACAAGCTACACCATACACATCACTTCAAAATAAAAATATTTACATAATATTTTTATATATAATTCCTTGAATTATTATTGATGTCTGGTTAAAAAACTCAATCTACATCTGGACTCCCATGGAATTACTATCAATTTATTCATATCTCTGATTCCCCAGAGTCCACCCAATCGCGCCTGATGAGACATTCAGTTTGAAACCACACCAATTTACTGTCACTAAAGACCACTTCATACATCTGTTCAAAAACCCTTCAATGATCCACACTCCTAAATCTCTGTCGTGAGCATGATCCCTCTCCCCATCACATAATATGTGCATGGAGAGTGTTCCCTGGAGCAAAGAATCATGGGTAACTGTATTCAGTGAGCTGCTCCCTGATTGGTCAGCTCACTGGTCGCTATGGTGAGCATCAGTGGATGAACAAGTCAAACATTGACACTTTGTGGTAGCGCTTCAGAGAGAGCAGTCACACAACCGTTCTACTCCCGTACCAGTACTGGGGTAGGAAAAATGTTACACATTGGTCCAATTTAGAAAACTAGGCATAGGCCCCCTATAGTGATCTGATTTAGGAAACTAAATTCAACCCAGTATTACAACTATGGTCCAATTTAGGCAACTCAAGCTGGTCCAATTTAGGCAACTTTTCATCTTTTTCATTGATAGTTTGTCTTCTAAAACATGGCAATGATTTTTATCAAATTTCATTTTAGTCTAAATGTATAATATGACATCTAAAATTCTGAAAGGATTTTGAAAAAGAAAATGTGGCCTAGCAACCAGGAGGGCTTAAGTAGGCAGTTACACAAATAAGATAAAGAGGTCCTAAGACCATTTTTCACAGAAAATGTCCAAAAAATTACCCAAAAATTATGTTTTTGGAAGTTATTGGGAACTTTTGGGATATTGACTAAAAAATTGTAGCATTGGAACTTAGTTCCTATTTCTGCCACTAGGGGAAACAAGGGTGGTCCTATTTAGATGCCGGTCCAAATTAGGCAACTTTCCTCTAGTTTCCACAAACATTAGGCCCCCCTAAGCCTTTTTTATATCATTGATTATCCATCGGAATGAAAATCCTGATATGCACTTGATTGGTGATTATGGGCAATGAAATTGTCCTGTAGGCCTACTACCCCACACTTCTTATAAATGCAGGGTAATACAGGACACTTCTGTAGGGTAGTCTTGTAAAGCTTCTGGGGACGTCAGCTACATGCTTACCGGAAGTGTGCAATCCTTTACTTGTATGAGTTGACACCAGGCAGCGTCCACACAGTTCCCGCGCTACGTACACCACAGTAAGATAGGATGGGGGAGGAATTTTTTATTCAAAGGGGTCATATTTTCTCCAAGCAAAATATGAACTGTTTGAAGTAAAATCCTTTGATATGTTTTAAAAAAATATGTATTGATTTCAACTAGCCTAATATATTATGTAGATATTTAGCTACTACATTTGACACCTTGTTCTGAACATCATTTGGATAAATATTCCAATCTCAGCAGAATTTGCCAAAAAGTAGTGCTTAAATGGTCATAGCAACCAGGTTGCCATGGTATACTTAAACTTCATACATTAGATAGTTCTCATAAAAACCTTTCATTTGAGATATTTTATGACCATATCCACGAAAATGCACCTGAGATTTGGCAAATTCATTAATTTCTGAAATTCAATATATTATGGTTATAGCTGTGGAAGCCATTTTCCAAAATGGCCACCACAGCTATACCCTTTGCACAAAAAAGTCACAAAATCCTGATAATGTGACGTTTATATTTTTGTCTTGAAAAAAGTAGTGGATGCTAGGATCTTTAATTGCTAGGAAGGTTGCTCAAGTTGGCTGTTAAATTATAAAGGGCCTCCCCATACAAATTCCCATTGGTAAGGGAGTGGTCATTATTTATCAACAGGAGGGTGTTGGTTTTACGAGAGGCGCAGAATATTTTTATGCCCCCCTCTCGATGGCAATCAATATTTTTTGCGTCCCCGAGCCTCCAAGAATTTTTGAACCCCTCTTTGATCTATGGTAGCGCTCTGGCTTTTTTGCTTAAAGAGGGTTCAATTTTTAGCAACCTTTTTTAGCGATTTTTTTACGACCCCTCATGAGGGGTTTCGATGCCCCCCCCTCAAACCAACCAGACCCCTGCCCCCTGTTGATAAATAATGACCACTCCCTAAAGCATTTTCCTGTATTACTCCAGCAAAAAACTAGTGTGGGGTAATACAGGACACTTCACAAGTAAGGGCCATCAAAGGCTGGGGCAATCAAACTTAGTGGTCATCAGAGGTGGGGGACGTAGAAGGTGGGGCCATCAAACTTTGGGCCATCAAACATGGCACCATTGAGTTTAAGTTGGAAATGATACGGTGAAATACTGGGCTTCTTGGTTAAACCTATCAGGGCAAATGGCCTCATGTACTCGAGTGGAGGCCCTAGGCCAAGAGGCCCCTGAACAACTAGCCCACAGGATTTATGGCCACCTGACAGAATGCCCACTGGCTCCAGCCACATTCAACTTGAACATATATAGGGCCTGTGGGCCTCCTGCTGGCTTCAAAAGTTCAACGGGCAACAGACTCTAGCAAGCCTAGAATCATAAGGCTTGAAATGGAATCTAGTGGGTATGATGCAAATGTGATCTAACAGGTGTCAGAAACAGGTTATGGTTCTCAACGTGCAACAGCACAACAGCAGGTGGAATCACAGGATGTGCAACAGACAACAGCAGGTGGATTCATATAGCACATCCTGGGATCTATTGGGCATCAGCAAAAGCCTGTCTGATGGGCAACAGAAACCAGTTGTCCTAGAATCATATAGCGGGCGATGGAATCTAGTGGTGTGAAACAGGATATCTGATAAGCAAAAGAGTTAAATAAAGATAATCTGATAGGCGAAAGAATTAAATAATAATTTGATGGGTAAACATTATGGGGTTGTGAGAAAGGGAGCTTTCTATCTTTGGGGCTCACAGTCCCAGTGGCCAAATGTCCTGGGGCTATTTGTCAGGGGGCTGTTTGTCAGTGTGCTCCAGATCTATGTGGCTTGGTTGATTGATTGATTAGTTTTTTACGTCACGGTATTTCACGAGACTTCCTTAGGTTAGATCGGACATTTATCCTTTCTTTCTCAATATGGACAGGTATTTTAAAAGCTGCTTGTCCATACAGCTAGTCAGGTATTTATACACTGCTTGTCCATCACAGTGGTGACCGCATCTATGGATGATCGAATCTATGAGATTAAATGACCGCATCTATGAGGAGAAGTGAGGGGGAAAACCGCTACTGGGGCTTCATTCCCCTACTCTTTTCGATGGATAGCAAGTGTTCTTTTATTTGCCTGGTCCTATAGGCAGACAACAGGGCGAAACATGTTTTGCCACTTGGGGTGTGGCGATCGGCCCTACAACATTAACTCCATGGAGAGTTGTTATTCACATGAAATAAAAAGGCTTATTAGAATTGGTCTGATTAAGGGTCACCTCATGGGTTATCGGGTCTATCTTTTGAGATAAGCCTTAATCAGACTAATTCTCATGAACCTTTGCCTTTATATATTTTTTTAATTCAACCATTTCTTAAACATACTCCATGTGGAAAGCATTATTCAGAATGGTATGCCTTACTGGTAGGTATGTACATCATATTCGATTTCTTTTTATTCATTAACTCGAAAAGACAAGTTATAAGAGTCAGTGCCTACTAACAGTAGACTAACAGAGAGAAAAAAATAAGACGCTTTTAGCCCTATGTTAAATCCCATAGGTGGTGCAAAAAAGTAAACTTTCCCGCCTCTTTGGTCCGGAGTGGTGTGAATAATTGATGAATGTTGATTATTTTGCCAAAATTCGATCCGTCTCCAATGTCATAATTTCGGCACAAACATGGCGGATATCAATTTTTTGTAAATCATAATATAGAATATTATGATAAAGAATAGCAAAAGGATATGATTTGAATCGATATGTTTGATCAAAAATGTAAAAAATTACGTGTTCGCCCTGTTGTTAATTCGCATCACAAAGCCGTGGTCGTGCAAATTGACCTAAATAACCATGGAAATTGGGTCAGTCATGTGCAGATAGAACCAAAATCCAACATGGCGGACAGCGAGACAATCGATTTGTGGCGCTATAACAGTAAAAAGACAGGGTGTATTCGATTCAATTCGATTGATACTGCCAAAGATGCATGCATTGTATTCAAAAAGCCATTAATTTAAAGTTAAATCGATAGAATATATCATTTCTCCATCGAAAATGCTACTTCCGACAAGGAGGGGTCGCGCATGCGCACAGAACATCAAAATCCAAAATGGCGGACAGCGAGACGATCATTCACGGTGCCATGCAAACTGCTGGATTATAACAAAATGGAGGAGAATTACACTGTCTCATGCATTTTTATGGTTAATATGGATCATTATTCAAGACCTGCTGATATTGTGCAATGCTTAACTCGTCAGGAGAGGAGTTATTTGCCAATGAAACATACGAGCGATAATGGATGCATTCTCCATAGGCTTAACCATTGAGATGATAATGCTCGAAGAAAACATGAGCTTAGTATCAGAAGAAGCCTAAAAGAAGAGATTAAGTGCCCTTTCGAGTTACTTGCATTGCAAAATGCTGTCCTATATTTTTCCAGACGAAATGATGTAACAGTTCATGTTAATCATATAATTCAATCACACAGGCCTACTCCAAAGTACCATCATCTATATCCTTTTTACATGTCCTTAACAGAGATAAGGCCTGACAAAAATGGTTGGGTTCGGGTAACGCTACCTACCCTAATTTTTTGGCCCTACCCTAACTTTTTTTTGGGGGTAAAAATTCTCGAAAAAAAAAATTCCCTACCCACCTACCCTAATTTTTTCCGACCCCGTTTCCTGAACACAACAATTTTTTAGACCTAATGAAGTTTTGGAAATGAAGTAGCTAAGTAGACCAACACTGATGCCACAGCAGATCAAATAGGAATGATCTCTTCACTTGGGAATCATTGCATGGTATTATTTTTCAACAAAACACACTAACATACCTCACAATAACTTTATTATATGTATTCAAATTCTAGACCATGTGGTACGAGTTCCTCTTCACACCGTCTGTTGAGGTACTCAACCTGTTCTTCTGACATATGGTTTTCCCAATCCCCAACTTTTCCCTTACGCATGAACTTTGATGTATCCATTTTGAAAATGGGAGAGCTTTCATAATTGGTCATTGGGTTGGTCTGCATGGATTTAAAGGTGGACTCACTCACAATATTATTCAGTTGTGCATCACTGAGTGTTTTACCCAGAAATGATGCAATTTTCACTATTTCCCCTTTGAGATCTTTCTTCATGTCCTCATATTTGACAAAGTGAATGTTGGGATCGTCTTTATGTGCCCACCAGCTTAGATTAAAGTCAAAATAATCCCCATGAACTAGTCTTTTCTCTTTGAAGAGTTCAAAGAAGGTCTCAAAGTCGGTAGCAAATGAAGACTGTGAGCTGATTTTGTGGAAATGGTAGAATGATACAAGAACATCTCTCACATTGCGCAGTCCAACTATAGTTTTGAACTTTGGTTTTCCTCTTCCCTCTATGGAGTCCTTAAAGAAGCTGTAGTATAGATGCGTCTTGATGACCCGGGGGGATTTCATCTGGGACAGTCGATCAATATTAGGCAGCAGGTCCTTATTAGCATAGATCTCCAGGTATGGTGCACGGTCAGCTAGAGGAACCTTTCTAGATGTCTCAACATCAGCATCATTCACAATTAGATAAGCAATCTGCTGCAGCCAAGTTGTACCTTAATGTTAAATAATAAACACAATTAGTATCACTATACAGGTAAAGATTTCTCTTAAAGATAAGCATAAAAGTTGCTTCTCTGAAACAACATTATGCTGTCAAGGAAAGAAAATAATTTTTCCCTAAGTCAGATTTTCTTGAATCATCTGAACATATAGGCAATTATATTCATGTAAATCAAAAGGGTATATCATATTCATGTGAATCAAAAGGGTGTAGACCTTCTTTTCAACTCACCTGACTTAGGATAGGTGGCAATTAATACATCAGTAGGGCAAAATTTAAAGTCAGGCACTCTGTCCAATATTTCAGCAGGGTAGCGAGCAGTCATTACCACCCCTTTATAGAGATATTGTCCTGGGATTTTGAAGTCAGCCATTGTCCTTCCACTCTAATGTGAAAGTATAAATTGAAATAAGAATTAAAGGAAAATCAAGGTAATAGAAACGAAAGAAACATTTATAAAATACACAACGAAGGAATGGTGGTAATGCTTAACCAACGTAATAATTTCTAGAAAAAAGAAAAAAACTTGCATCAGATAGATCAGAATGTGTAGTGATACAAATGATGAAAACAGAAAATCATATTATAATATTGGACATGGAGTCATGATAAGAGGTAACACAAAATTCTCCATGGTAGTCAATACACCCGTTTCACTAGTCACAATCACAAGGGGGGCCCCTGTAGGTTAGCCAGCTAGGAGCGCTAGACACTCATCTAGCCCCATAACCCTATGCAATCAATATGGAGAAAGAGATACCTCTCAGAGCTGAGCCTTAATCTGGCAGAAGAAATGTCCCCTCACCATAAAAAGTACAGCTACATAGACAGAAAATGTTCATCTACCTATCCCTGTGATATTAGGGCATTATCTTTAGCCTAAATCTATCTAGACTTAGATAAATATGAGTGACCTTACAATATTGAGAACTCAGAAAAGGGGACAGAAGGGGGTGCATGGGGGTGGTGTTGGTGGTCACAACAAACCATAAGACAGGTCCCTTGGGGTCATTAAGCCAATTAGATGTAGATTATCTCACCATGGAGGAGTGTGTTAATAATTATCTCAGGCCTGGGTAGGGGGTGCTGTCTTTGATGTTTATTATCTTTCCTCCAGTGTCCACCATAGTAATGACAGGTGACAACCCTACTCTGACCACCCCCTTTTCCTTGAGAATCACCCCTCCAGTGGTGCCCCTGTAGCAGCGCCAAAATGGTCAGGTCAACACTAGTACCACCTACTGTATTATGGTTTATGAATATAGTGTATATTGTAAAGTCAATAGTATTGGGAAATGGGTTAGAGATGCTGGGTCATATTACAGCAATCTATAAAGATTAGCATTACACTTACCTGGTGTAGCATCAACTTTCTAGTAGAGTAGACAGCAGGATATGTGTGAAAGTGTCTGATCGAGCTTTTAAACTCCCACAGTTTGGCAAGCATTGTACCTTGCTGGTACAGCATGGATAGGGGCTGTGTCAGGCCAAAGAAGAATATAGGTGTGCTTCACAGAGTTGCCTTATTTAGGTGAAACTGTGCTATTAAAGGTTTCACAAGAGCTTGGATCCGAGTTGTCATGCCTGTTGGGTGTGACTTCGCCACAATGGGGACTGTATTCTGAGGGTCTGACAATGGAAATCGGTATGCTTCTGGTCTCAGCTGCCTCAAAATTCCATTGTAGGCCAGCCTGTATGTGGGAGGACATAACAAGCATAAGTGGTGCATCAAAGAATGAGAGTTGTTTTCTGAAATTCTTCTGGAATTTCATTTTTTGCTGTAATTTCTGTAAATTTCCACTAAAAAGAAAATAGGATAATTTCCAAATCATCAGAGCTGAGGAATTGGCATCCATGGATTCAGGTTACCTAGTCTGAAATCTAGTTAAGGCAGGTTTGACATTTGTTTTTTACTTACTTGAGAGACTCAAACATACCCCAAAATCAACTCTGCTTTTGTTTTTTTTACTTACTTGAGAGAGTCAAACATACCCCAAAATAAACTTTAAATCTCTACACTTCCAATTAGTGACGGTTTTGACTGTACTATTCATTAACTTTCTATTTGATTGTAGAGTTTTATATCCAGGGGCCTATGTGTCTGCCAGGCCCTGAGGGATGTATAAGTTGTTACCAATTCAATATAACATCATCCTAGTAACCTTTCAGGAGGTCATCTTTAGAAAATAATCAGGCACATGAAAATTTCTTTAGGCTTAAGATTCACAAAATTGGACAAAGACACTATGGAGACACTTGTGTAATTTCAATAATTCCAAACTAGATGGAAATTAGATACAAAACTATGCATAATGTGTAAAATGAAGAAAAGGAACTATTTTTTAAAAGTGCTGTATTTAATTCTAACTTTCAAAAAAAATTATTATAATCATCACAACACATAGAACTTAGTTGTGGAGGCTGAACTTTGATAATATATGTAGACATATGTCACCAGGCTACACCCCATACCTGGGTGCATTCAGTGTACAGAGCTCTGCTGCATAATGACCATTCAATATAACCTGTAAAACCTCACTTATAAATCATACATTTTTATGCCATGTTTAGATTTAGGGTTGATCCTATAAACAGTGGCTTATATATATATGCAGGTTTTACCGTAGGCCTATGTATGAATGATGAACTTCTGACAATACAATGTAATAAGCATGCATAGGGGTCAGAACAATCAGAAGACAGCCTGCCTGCAAAGAATGATAGGACGTGTACAGCTGTCCCAAGAAGATGTGGGACCTGCACTGCAGTATACAAACATCACTACATTAATGTAAACCAAATTTCTCATATAGAATTGGAAATGGTGTTTATTATTCTTCTATTTTCATTTTCTCTGTTATAATATTTGTCCTCTAACTTACCTCCTCTTCAGTGGGCTTTTTCTGACATTTGAATTTTTCTTTGTCAATGCCTTTCCTTGAGGTCTCCCTGGAAGTTTCAGAAAAGATTCAATGGGCATCTGATCAGGATGTTTCTTTTTCATGTGCCAATTCAGCGCTGTCCTTTGTCTGCAGCGATAATTACAATGTGAACATGCAATTGGCTTTTCACCAGTGTGAATCAAATTGTGGATGGTTAATGCATCTGCTGATTTAAAGCGTCTTCCACAAGTGACACATAAATATACTCGCACATTTTGGTGTATTTTATTTATATGTCCTTGTAGTCCCCTACTTGAAGCTATAATCAAATTGCATTCGTCACAAAAGTCCCTTTTGATTTTACAGTGAACTCGCGAAATATGGTCCCTTAAATGAGTGATAGAATGGACTTTAAGTGTACAAAACATGCATTTGAATGAGACAGAAGCTTGGTTTGGTTTGAACGCGTCCCACAGTCGTAGCCGTTATGGAAGCAGCAGCAGTAGTGCTGGGGAGGGGTAGGCGAAAACGCGGACAGCTACTAGTGGCATTCTAACCAATACACACACCTCAGCACCCGGCAGCCGTTGGTTTGGTTTGGACACAAAAAAAAAGATTCGCCCAGACCGGGACTCTTCCCGCCTACCTCTACAAGCTGAGTGCAATGCGCTAACCACTAGACCACCGGGCCGCTTCTAGTGGCATTGTAACCAATTGGCTGGAAGCGGGTCTGGAGCTGGTTCTGGGGTCATGCACTGATAAGAACTGACAACATGGGACCAGCATGTCCCTGGAAGTGGGTGTTACCCAGGGACAAGGTACCAGTCATGGTGTGTCTTATCAGTGGGGTTTACCTCAACCAGCAAAATTCAAAATGGTGGACCCACAGGACGTCCATACTAAGCCCTATAGGCCATCGGTACACACACCTCGGTGCCCTGCAGCCATTGGTTTGGTTTCATATCGACACCCGGTTCTAAACAAGCATTTCTCGTCAGTCCCTGTGGTGCACTGCATAGGGAGTTGGATTTCGGATAGGAGACTGTAGGTTTGACCCCTACCCTGGCAATGAAAAATTTCGTAGGTTTTAACATGTAACATATGACATGTAAGGACATGTAAGGAGGCATGTTATCCATGGATAACATGCCTCCTTACATGGATAACATGCCTCCTTACATGGATAACATGCCTCCTTACATGGATAACAGGCCTCCTTACATGGATAACATACCTCCTTACATGGATAACAGGCCTCCTTACATGGATAACATGCCTCCTTACAAAAGTCATGATGCATGCATCATGGTGTGCAATATTGAACAAGTAACCAATGGATAACTCATGACGAGTGGGTGTTATCGACGAATAATGACACGAGGCCGTAGGCCGAGTGTTATTATCGTCGATAACACCCATGAGTCATGAGTTATCCATTGTCTACTTATTTTATACCACGAAACCAATAAATAATCAATATTATACCAATAAATTCAAGTTGAAAACAAAAATTATTCCCCCTCCCCGGGACTCGATCGAAGCCAGCCATACTGTGTGTACAGGTACATACACCTCCTCGCCTGGCAGCGGACAGCGACAGCGCACACGGCGAAAAAAGATGCGCCCGGGCCGGGGCGCGATCCATGTACCTCTCACGGCTGAGCGCAAAGCGCTAACCGCTAGGCCACGGCGTCTACTCCTCCAGCGCCCGGCAGCGGACAGCTACATCGCACACGGCGAAAAAAAGACGCGTCTCGCTGTTATGTTTGTGTAGAATACACCTCCTCGCCCGGCAGCGGACAGCGACAGCGCTCACGGCTTTGTATCATACGAAGACCTGGTTCTAACCGTGCGTACCTCGTCAGTCCCTGTGGCGCACTGCATAGGGGGTTGGACTAGGGATCTGAGGCTGCAGGTTCGAGCCCTGTCCTGGTCAAGGTTATCATGGGTTTTAACATGTAACATATGACATGGGAGGACGCCTTACCTGGATAACCGCACGCCTTACCTGGATAACCGCACGCCTTCCAAAATTGATGTTACAGCCTATAGGGTGTGCAATATCGACAGATATGTGGATGGGAATAGACCCCAAAAAGCACTGTGTAACCCACAAATCGTGGTATAACGACAGGTATGTGCATGGGAATATCCAGAAAAAGCACCTAAAATCACAGAAATTGTGTAATAATTGTTCCTACATCAGGACATTCTTCAGATGTGTCTGTTGGATAACTGGCCTTGCATTCATCAGTTTCTGAGTCTATGTGCATACTGCATCCACAAGCTCTTGCACCTTTGGTAGGGCTCATCCTCAACAGACACATTCTACGTTGAACTATCCACAATTATCCATACCCTATGATGTCGTAAAATCAGTATAATTGGTTAAACATTTCTACCATTATACCTTGCATATAGCAGCATATGATGCATACCCCATGAATAAGACGCACCTTGAGTTGAAGAATATAATAATATCTTCGCATTTAAGACACTTCTCTAACTCTGGCTAGTCCCCTAAGGTACACTAGTGACTAGGGGTCCATCCCCGTGTATATTAAAACCTCCCCTTATATGTGAGGTATCACGGTACGAAGGATCGACACTGCTTTTAAGGTCGGCTATGTAGTCTGAATCCAACTTTTTTCTAGTACAAAAAAAAAGTCCAGTCTGTATTTAGAAATACTAACCTTGGGAAGTTGATGACCATTTTATATGATAGGTCTAGATGTTGTTGAATTCCCTCCTGTGGTATTGACGCCGATTGGATTGGTAGACCATGTTGGTGTCTGGTTTTCCATTGTACCTGGGTTCAATAGTGATGGCTCAGCAGAATGTAAGTTATGCAAGTCCTCTATACAACAAAAGATGACATCAATTATATGTGTCCATAAAAGCTTACCGACCTGTTACAGAAGATAAAAAATGACTTGGCCCTAGACTAAAAGTAGGAGAAATGAAAAATTGCTTAA
Source organism: Acholoe squamosa (assembly GCA_949317995.1). NCBI lineage: Eukaryota > Metazoa > Annelida > Polychaeta > Phyllodocida > Polynoidae > Acholoe > Acholoe squamosa. Next base: position 45,884,465 of record OX439050.1, read on the forward strand.
AAGGTATAGATCAACATTACACCAGCCATCTTCTGTTATTACAACTTTGAAAATGATTTATGCTTGATGGGATTACTGGGGAAGTTTTCGACAGAGGATTTCAGGGTAAACAATACCTCACCTCTTTCCTAAATTGATCTTGACTGTGGCGCTGGCAATATTTAGGTGAAACTGTGCTATTAAAGGTTTCACAAGAGCTTGGATCCGAGTTGTCATGCCTGTTGGGTGTGACTTCGCCACAATGGGGACTGCATTCTGAGGGTCTGACAATGGAAATCGGTATGCTTCTGGTCTCAGCTGCCTCAAAATTCCATTGTAGGCCAGCCTGTATGTGGGAGGACATAACAAGCATAAGTGGTGCATCAAAGAATGAGAGTTGTTTGCTGAAGATATTTGCAGAAAATAGTATGCAATTCATGGGCCCTTATTGGAGGTTACTGCTATACTATTTACATACTAGTCACGGGCCCCCAACATTAGCATTTATCATGCAAAATGTTGTATAAAATGTTTAATTCACTCACCCACTACCTTATTCATCGACTCACTCACCCAAAGACTCACTGATGCACAGACCCACTCACCCACGGACCCACTCATTCTCCCACAGACCCACTCACTCACTGGCCCACCCACATACTCACCCACCCACTCACTCACCCACAGACTCACTCACCCACCTACTCACTCACTGACTCATCCATAGACCCACCTACTCACCTACACTACAGACCCACTCAATCACCCAGTGACTAACTCACCCACACACTCACTCACCCATAGACTCACTCACCACAGACCCACTCACTCATCCACTGACCCACTCACTCACCCACAGGCCCACTCTATTACAGAAGCCGATAAGGGCCACTCTTTTATCTTTTTCATTCCCGAAATAACCAATGTGTTTTTACCTGCAAACCATTATTTTCATTTCTGTCAAGCCGCTTTTTACTGCTGTCAACCCCAATTTATACGTGTCAATGTATCAGGTTCAGTCGATCTTCCATACTACCTCACTAACTCATCCACCCACTCACCTACCCACAGACCCAATCAATCACCCACACACCCACTCACTTATTGTCCTACCCACTTACCAAAGAACTCCCGGGCTTGCTCACCCACTCTCTCTCTCACTCAACACTTACCTTACCTCTCCAACCACTTGGCCACCCACCTACTAACTTACCCACCCACCCCTCACCAAATCACTCACTCACTCACTCACTCACTCACTCACTCACTCACTCACTCACGGTTACCCACCCTCAAACTTCTTACCCTGTTGACCTCAAGTTCCTACAGGGCAGCTCCTGTCGTTCTTGATAGCAGGCTAACACCTGCGGTTGTGGTATGAACACCTTCAGTATGTAGTGAACACACAGCATCCTTGTCAGATTCTGAAAAAAAAGACATAGACATAGACACAACTGATAGAATGACTTTCACATTTCACATGATAAAGGGTTTCCTGACACCACAAGTTTATCTATATTGAAACACGTTTCACTAACTATGTTAGAATATCGTAATTGATACTAACTAAAGCTATTAAAACCATGAAGGTCATGAAAATATGTGGACTGTCAGGGGAAAACATGGCATGTGGGTCACTTCTGGGGATTTGTACCTGGTCAGAAGTAGAATGACGTCACACTGGAGACCAACATTCACGCCGCCTCAGTTCCTTAGGGACGTGGTGGGACCATGCTGTCACACACTTTCGACTGTTTTCAGATGAGATCTCATATGAATAATAATCTTCCATTTAAGTTTCCATAAGTTTCAGATGATCTCATCTGAATGTAATTTAAATTCAGATGAGATCTGGCATATATCCTTGATCCCCTGTTTGGCCGGGCACCCCGGGAACTGTGACGGCAAAAAATTGAAAAATATACCAAACAATGCCTTTCACAAAATTTTGATGGGGAATCCTCCCATCTGGATAGATTGAGAAACATTGCATTTTTTGAATGCAAATGAAACATTTTGTGTGGATATTTTTATAACCACAGGTCTATATGAGACTTTCTCGTTCCCATTGAAAACATTCCATATGGGCATTCTTGGCGCAAATGGTCTGTATCGGTCAATGGCGGACCCATTAGCCTAGGGATCATAAAAATGAGGAATGCTATAAGCCCAGTTAAGCCAAAGACCCTTTTTGACACTCCCTTATGGCCCTAGACCAAGAAGCTTCAATAGATAGGAGGTGAAACTCAGAGCTTTACCTATGGACACAGTGTAACAGCCCCCCCCCCAATTTACCCCCCCTTAAAAGTAGGCTCCCTTTTGTGTTCAGTATTGAGTCCTATGTAGGATAAGGGGGGTTATAGAGATGTCAGGAATCTTTATCAGAGTGATATCAAATGGAAACAAGGGGCCACCTATACCAAAAAATCCTGCTGAATCCAAAATTTGTGATCTTGATTCTCAAAATTTGACCAAAAGTACCTAAAAAGGAGGTTTGATGATGAGGATATTTTAAAAATGTACAAAAGTTATATTGAAAATGATTGGAACTTTTTATAGATGCAACATGCTAATCAAAGTCAATATCTCAATCTTCATATCCTAATGTCTGCCTATCTCAACCTGACAAGTACTCTACCTGTGTATGGCTCTGCCTCTCCCACATACTGCCTATCCCTTAGTCTACCTATCACTGGCCGATCTGAAAAACGTACATGTATGATTTCTGCCAATAAACTTGTTAAACTCAAACTCAAAAAACTCATACTACATATCCCTTGAAACATCTAGAGTTTAATTAGGTTTTCTCTCAAATGGCTTAAAGGATTAAAGTTTACCCCTCACCTTTGTACCTAATTTTCTCTGTACATTCTTACCATTAGTCTACCTATCCTCAATCTGCCTATCATTCACTTTACCTATCCCTCATGGTGACTATCCCCCAACTCTTCACATCCCTCATGTTTGACTGGCACATCTGTGATATTACCGATAAGGGCCACTCTTTTATCTTTTTCATTCCCGAAATAACCAATGTGTTTTTACCTGCAAACCATTATTTTCATTTCTGTCAAGCCGCTTTTTACTGCTGTCAACCCCAATTTATACGTGTCAATGTATCAGGTTCAGTCGATCTTCCATACTACCTCACTAACTCATCCACCCACTGACCTACCCACAGACCCAATCAATCACCCACACACCCACTCACTTATTGTCCTACCCTAAAAGTCAACACATCAACACTGCAGTGGCCAGGGGATCAGAAGAAAATCTTCCCCATGGCCAACAGGATGAAACTCCTATGCCTGCCCCTATGAATGACAAACACCCCTTGGAAATCATCTGGTGCAACCATATAGGAATGTCCAAGGCATCCTGGGAACTCCTCATGGCTTCATGGTCAAAATCTACCATGTGTAGATTTCCTAACAGAGATCTCCAACAGTGGGGTGGGACACTCATCAGTAGCCACCACCAGGTCCCTGATGTCATGCTTCATCTACATAGAAGGTGGACCGTTGGGGAACATGCACTGACCCAAATACTCATGAAGGGGGCAAAGCCCTAAACCCACCACAGGAACCCTATGCATACATATGGGATCCAGCACCAGTAATACACAAACTGGCACAGTGGGGCGACATAGAGAACCTAGACCTGGATAAGCTAACAAGGAGAACGCTACTACTCTGTATGCTAGCAACAGGTCAAAGGATACAGAGTGCCTATGCCCTAAGAACTGACCTCAGACTATCAGATGATACTATCAGGATTAAATACTCCACAAAACTGAAATCTAACCACCCTAAAAAGAACCCACTACTGCTCAGGTTTGATAAACATGAAAACACACACATGTGTCTATTCACACCTGAAGGCCTACCTGGACAGGGAGGACACTAAAGGAGCACACCCCAGGGTTTTTGGCACCATAAAAATGCCTTCCACCCCAGCTAGCTCCGTTACCCTGTCAAGGTACATTAAAGTGACCTTAAGAGACACAGGAATACAGGAACACTTTGGGCCATACAGCACAAGACACGCCACCACCAGTGCAGCAGACAGGCTAAATGTACCTATAAATGACATACTCAGCTCGGCAGGATGGGTGAGAACCAACACATTCGCCAGGTTCTACAACAGACCTCTACTGTAAGATGTAGAGGACAACACACATGAGACTAACTTTATAACTGCCATCATGAACCGTGAAACAGATTCTTAGACCACCAACCAGACAGTACACACTCCTAGAGAGTGGAGGTCTTATCAACCAGAGTCTTAACCATACATATTAAGATATATTTATTATTGAGATATTTTACCCTAGAATACATATATACATATGCACTCCAGTGCTAGAGACACACATGTTAAACTTACATGGACACCTTAATACCCTTCTCAGATACATGCCACTTAGCATGTACATAGAAAAGGGGGAGGGGACCACCAGCAAAGGTGGCCCCGACCACCTCTCTTCATGAAGAAGAGGGGGAGAGACATCAACAGTAGAAACACTGTGTTCCACAAACAGATTAAAGACTATACATGAGATCTACATAAAGATGCATAAAGCATTTGCGATCAAAAGCCACACACACATGTATACCTACTCTGCTCGAGAAGACAAACTTACAAAGTGTAAATAAAACCTGTCTATTTAACATGAATCTATGACTTGTGGTCCTTCACTTAAGATATTCGCCCTGAGTAAGATTATCGAATGAGACAAAATAGCTACCCCTGGGTTAAATGCCACTCTGTGAAATAATTGAATATTAAACCTAAAAATGTGTAGTTTAATATGAACTATTCCTAAGAGTTATGGCTTTAAGCCATAGGGGTGGCCCACCTGTTTGCTACACTCTCTACCCACCCTATTTCACAGGATAATCTAAATCAAAAACGGCTATGACGAATACATGACAACCTGCAAGTGAGGTCCTGCTATATACCATAGCTACCCCTATGGCTTAATGGCATAACTCTTAGGACATATTAAACTACACATTGTTAGGTTTAATATTTAATTAGATTCTCATAGTCATCGTCTTTAAAGTGGTCCCCACATATAGAGGGACATGTCTGCCGTTTTAGTTCCTTCCTTCCTCTGCTTATAACATCTCCACGGTGGTCACCTGGGTAGCTGACTCTAAAATCTTCCTGGTTTGACAATCCTTGGGGAAGTTATGCATACCAAATTTTAAATTGTTAACATTGGCATTGGTCTTACAGCCAGCCACAGCACAAAACCTGGGCATTGTAAGTGTACTCCGGGGTGTACTCCTCCCGTGGTATTAAGTACTCCACGCCTCTGACTCCATGCTGAAGGTGGTGTGAGCCGTGGGGGTGCGTGGGTCTGAGCATGTAGAGATGGTAGAGATAGTGAACACTGGCGGTCAGTTACCTAACCCATGTCGGGGTATAAAAGGGTTACCTCATGTAATAACTCATTTCGATTAAAAAATATATCCATGCTCCCCTGCTCCTGTGCCCCTTTTGATATCAAGAAGTGTCATGTCTATACGCCCATATCCGTTGTTGATTCTAAGAAATGGGGCACCCAAGGGGACCCTGTTATGCTTCACTTTAGCCACGTGACACATATTGTCCACATCACATTTTTTCACAATACTTCCACAACTACCAAGCGCAAGGTGTCCAAAAAAAGTAGTCCACAGACTATTTTCACAGAGTGTCCATAAGATACAATTTGTCCACATCCAACAATGACAATGTATCAACAAATTAAACTCTGTCCACAAACTATCATCACAAAGTGTTCACAAAACATATACTGTCCACATACTTTCATCGCAAAATGTCCAAAAACACTTTTAGTTCAAAAGGTTTTACCACAGAGTATCCACATTCAACTTGAACAAAGTGTCCACAAATTACAAATTGTCAACAATCTGTCATCGCAAATTTCCACAAAATACATTTTGACCACACGTTTGATCACAAAGTATCCACATAACACATTCTGTCCACAGTGTATGGTCACAAAGTGTCCACAAAATTCATCTTATCCACAGGATATATACACACAGTATCCACAAATTACATTTTGTCCTCAGGCTAAAATGTTTTCACATGAACACTTTGTGATGGTTTGTGTGGAAAATGTGTGTTCTGTGGACATTTTGTAGCACATTGTGTGGACATTTTTTATGTCAACAACCTGTTTTGCCTGGCAAGAATGTGTACAATTTGTGATGGTTTGCTGTTGACAAGAGGTGTATTTCAGATATTTATAGGTACAGCAAGGACACACAGTGATTCTTAACTGTGAGACCACCCTGGTTATGTATCTAAATGTTGCCAAGCTGACATTGCTGGGTTAATTTCATACTGCATGATTTTCTTTAAGGGGTCATGAAAAATAGGTGTGTAATAAATAAATAGGTGGGCCAAGGATACTTTTCTATACATTTGCTGTATAAAAATTGTTGAATTAGCAAAGAATTGCCCAACCAGCATTAGTGACACCAGTTCTTCAGGACCCTGAAAAAAATAATACTTTCAGAAAGCACCCACACTATACGCTAGTCATCCCAAAATGACCAACATTCACATTTAATTTCTCAGCCTCTGAGAATTACTAGAGAGGCAAGGGTTTGTATATATGTAGTAGATGATCAGGATAAAATTAATTAGGGTAATTAGTCTTGGAAAAGGTGTGTTTACACTGAAAAGCAATTATTGAAAAAGAAAATTCTATGTACCGAATGATATTTTACTTAGAATTTATAAAACTTAACAGTTTCACCTTTACCTGAAACACCTGCATTAACTTCTACAGATCCTATACATCATGTTATTTCTGTTAGCTGAGAGAAGACACTATAATGCCAGAATTATCCAAAATACCAAGATTTTCAACAAAATTTGATGGACCAATTTTAAAATATCTATACTGAACTTTATGTCAGAAGTCTCTGTTGAGCAATTGTGGAATGTCTGAAATGTTGAGGAAAGATCTATCGAAAACTTAAGTTGAAGATGAGGGAAAGCTTCATAACTCGATATATTATAACAATATACCGTAAAACCTCACCTATAAGTCAACCTCATCTATAAGTCAACCCCCAACTCAGAGCCAGAAATTCGACTTATAATGAAACATAACACCAAAAAGTAAAACCTCACCTATAAGTCGACCCCCCAACTTTGGGGGTCTCAAACCCTTTGTCCTCACCTTTTCAGACCCCTTCAATGAGTTATTTGCCTCTTTTTGGTGTTAAAATGTTTGCAAAATAGACATTTTTAATCAGAATTTGAAGGTAATCTCTTGAAATTTGTTAGAAGTGTAATTTGAAATGTGTAAATCGTTAGTGAAAATTTCCATCTGCCCTTTGAAACATCCAATGCTAAAGAACAACCTTCATGGAAATTATATTTTTCAAAACCTCACGTATAAGTCAACCCCCCAACTAGGAACTAAAAATTCGACTTATACAAAATGAAAACAACAACAAAAAATCAACTTACAGGTGAGGTTTTACGGTATGATTTACAGCCAGTTTTATTATGAAGCTAGAGTAGCCGTGGCACCTTAAGGGCATTTCATCCTGGGTGGCTTTACAATGAATATTTTTTTCAAATTTCTTTTTACATGTTGACAAAGGAAGGTCTATAACACCTTACCCATGGGGTATAAGAGAAAATTGACTGCAATATATTTAATTGGTTGATCATTACTGGTATAGACCTGACACATGTCAAAGTGGTGGCAATCACATGCCTTTTTTCTTGGGAAACTTAATGATCCCTCGTTGATGTCAAAAGACTGTCACGTTTCCTTCATTACATCTGGATGTTAGGGGGGGGGGTTTCTAGACCGTGACCCAATCTCTTATACTGCTTATACACCGTATGCTCTTTCGTTTTCTCTTTCTCTCTAGGTTTATATGTAAACACGATGTATTAACATGAAGATAACAGGTAATGTAAGTACTTTCTTTCACCTCGATATAAGACACGACACACCACTGGTCCATTTATTTTTGGAGAGCTTAATTATGTACACTGTATTCTGTTGCACTTTCTCTCTCTAGTTATATGTAAACATGATGTATACAATAGTCAAGTATTACTTAAAGTAATCAAATTATTGCCAACCTAGGGTTGACCATTACAACGGCTAGGCACAAGAAACTGCAGACCTCAGACATGCTCTTTGTTGCTGGCCACTCTCTCCCTGCCTCCACCTTAAATGGATAAGTGACCTCACCCCCTCTCCAACTGCGTGCCCAAGGAACATCACTCTTCACAGTTAGATGGTTTCACCTTTAGCCCTGCTGCAATTAGTTGATATAGGACCTAAGCCCATGGATTTAGCCATGCCAGGCAGATAAATTAAAAGAATGCTTGTTGCTAAGCAAATGATGACCATAGCATCAGGGGAATAATAAAAATGAATTTCCTAGACTTGAGTTCATGGGAGTAGTAGGAGGGCAGCAGAAGCTGCCTCAGAAGTACTGAGTAGTGTGTGAAATGGTGGATCTAGACAGGCAGATAGATGCGTATGTAGGCTGGGAGAGAAAAGTCTAAAGAATGGGCTCGAAGTGAAAAAATATCTAAGAACTCATTTGCATATTGCCAAATCAGCTGCACAATGCTAGGGTGCCAGTAATACCCACGGCTGCTCTAACCCAGTTGTAACCTTAATACTCCCGATCTCTTTGTTCAAGACATTTGACTACCGGTAGTTCATTTTTGACCTTACCTAGAGCTTCAGCCATTCATATCCATCATTTGCTTTTTCTTGTAGCCATTTTCAAAAATCACATTTTGCATAATGGGATCTAGAGTGGGATCTAGAGTGTAATGTTAAAAATACCCCCTTTGCCACACAAAACCATACAAACAACTTTCTGTCTAGCCCTACAAAGTGTTGAAATCATATTGAGGTTTTCTGTCACAATATGTCCACAGAATGTGTTACCAGATATCCACAGAGAAATTTTTCTCCACACAAACTATCATAATGTGTCCATATAGATAAATTGTACCTTGTGAACAAAATGTAATTTGTGGACACTTTGTTAATACATCTGGTGGACAAAATGTATTTTGTGGACACTTTGTTACCATGCACTGTAGACAAATGTGTTTTGTGGATATTTTGTGATCAAAATTTGTTGTCAAAATGTATTTTGTGGGCAATTTGGGTTGGTAAATTGTGGATAATTTATAATTTGTGGACACCTTGCTAAAGTTGAATGTGGACAGTGTGGTTTTTGTGGATGCTCTGTGGTAAAATCTTTGGGACTAATAGTGTTTTTAGACATTTTGTGACAAAGGTATGTGGACAAACCATGTTTTGTGGATACTATGTGAGTGTATTTTGTGGATACCATGATGTTGTTGGTTGTGGACAAAATTTATTTTATGGACACTCTGTAAAAATAGTCTGTGGACAGTACATTTTCTATGGACACCTTGCACTGGGCCCTTGTGGACAAAATGTGAAAAAATGTGATGTGGACAATATGTGTCCCGTGGCTAAAGTGAAGCACAACCCCCTCCCCTCACAGTGCAAGTGTCCTCTTTTTGCATATGAGAGGCATCTTCGAACAAGGTATCCGAATTGCGTGGAGTGCCTCCCCCTCCCCCCAGGGTGAATATATTAACTAAGTAATGTATGGGCTAACAGGCACCGAATGGCATGTATCGTAGGATATCGAACGAGTGGCCGCAGGCCACGAGTTCGATATCCTACGATACACCAACTAGAGATCGTATATTTGGCGGTGTTAGAAGTACAGGACTTGACATTATTGGATTATACCCGAAAAATGAGTGTAAAGGTGGAGGTATGTCGGACAGAACGACAACATGGCCATGGCGGGTTGGCAAAGCTAGCGGATCGCATGCACTTACAAAATGTCTTCACCTGGATTAATTCTTGGGTTATAAGGTAAGAAATTAATACAAAATGGAGAAATATGTTCGATAAACGCTTTAATGCATGTTATGGGTACCCGTTCGGGGTCGTGGATTATTAACCCATAAACCCACTCGTGCGTACCCATAACATACATTAAACGCTTAGTAAATCAAACTGACAGTACATTTTCTATGGACACCTTGCACTGGGCCCTTGTGGACAAAATGTGAAAAAATGTGATGTGGACAATATGTGTCCCGTGGCTAAAGTGAAGCACAACCCCCTCCCCTCACGGTGCAAGTGTCCCCTTTTTGCATATGAGAGGCATCTTCGCACAAGGTATCCGAATTGCGTGGAGTGCCTCCCCCTCCCCCCAGGGTGAATATATTAACTAAGTAATGTATGGGCTAACAGGCACTCGTTCGATATCCTACGATACATGCCATTCGGTGCCTGTTAGCCCATACCTTACTAAGTTTATTACACGATTAATCAATAAAAAATCAATAAATAATCAATAAAATATCAATAAAAACAAGTTGAAAACAAAAATCCTTCCCCGGGACGCGAAGCCAGCCACCATAGTGTACATACACCTCCTCGCCTGGCAGCGGACAGCGGCAGGGCACACAGCGAAAAATAGTGTATGTACACGATCGGTACACACACCTCGTCGCCCGGCAGCGGACAGCGCACACGGCGAAAAAAGATACGCCCAGACCGGTGACCAGACCAGACACGGTGAAAAATAGTGTATGTACACGATCGGTACATACACCTCGTCGCCCTGCAGGGCAAATGGCGAAAAAGGAAGCTTCTCGCTGTTATGTTTGTGTATAATACACCTCCTCGCCCGGCAGCGGACAGCGACAGCGCACACGGCGAAAAAAAGATGCGTCTCGGCCGGGATTCGATCCGCGGACCCCTCACGGCTGAGCGCGACGTGCTAACCGCTAGACCACTGCGTCTCCTCTTCTCGCCGTTATGTTTGTGTATAATACACCTCCTCTCCCGGCAGCGGACAGCGACAGCGCACACGGCTTTGTATCATATCCAGACTTGGTTCAAACCGAGCATTTCTCGTCAGTCCTTGTGGCGCAGTGCATAAGGAGTTGGATTTGGGATGTGAGACTGCAGGTTCGATCCCTACCCTGGCCTGGAAAATTTCGTGGGTTTTAACATGTGACATGTGACATGTGACATGGACAAGGAGTGCTGATATCCACCTCAGAGAGTGCTGATATCCACCTCAGAGAGTGCTGATATCCACCTGGGATCTGCTCATAAGGGGTCGCACAATATGCAGGAATATCAGAACTGGGATATCCAGGAAAAGCACTGTGAGTCACAGAAATCGTGTAATAAATACATGTACTGGCCAAGCGTCATTCACATGGTCACATCATAACTATCCAGTATCATAACAGATACAGAAGTATGTAATTTGTGAAACCATGATCTAAGGTCCATTGTACAGAACACTAAACTCCTCTGGTGGAGGTAAGTATAGAGTACTATTAATTTAAGTTCAACAGGGGGTGGGGGTGGGGGCAAATAGCAAAACCCATTCCTCTGGAATAAAGTACAGTATAGGCCTATATCACCTTGTAATGATGTTATTAGAGGAGCAGCAAAGGGGGTCCTCAGGGGTCATTGAATTCGTAGGATTACTGAAAGCTTTTTTTATGGTGTCTGGACATGAAAAAGTGACGTTGTGGGTGTGAACTCTCGTGCAGGCACCTAGAAAACTGCACTTCTATGAAACCATATTTTCAAATTATAGGTCCCTTTTTTAGGGTAGGAAAACATACAAATCCATCTGTTCGAACTCTAATATTAATGTTATAGAAATTCAGATGGTACCTACCCCACCTAAAGTTGACCCAAGGAAAATGCTGGTGCCTTCTATTCTTTTGCTAGGACAAGCGGCTACCTAGCAACGGCCACTTTTACCTAGCAACAGGCCCTTTCCGAGACATTTTTTATTGATAAAATTTCTAATGGTAACTAGCCCACTAAGATGTACCCAAGGAGCACACTGAAGCTTTCCATTTGTTGCTAGGACATGCAGCTACCTTCTATCTAGCAGCAGGCTCTTTTTGAAATGAACTACGTTTGGAATGAGTTGAAGGAGTCAGCAGTAAGGAACCAACTTTGTATTGATATGATACTGAGAAGCCTCATTCTCTAATTTAGAGTGAAAATCTTATGGTACCTCCCCCAAAATGGACCCAAGGAAAATGCAGAAGCTTTCTATTTGTTACCTAACAATGGCTACTTTTGCCTAGCAACAGGCCCTTTCCGAGACATTGATCTTATAAAGGTTCTGATGATACCTACCCCCTTAAAATGGGCCCAAGGAAGATGGTGAGCCTTTCCATTTATTGTGAAGCTACCTACTAACAGCTGCTTTTGCCTAGCAATATCCTGTGACAAGAAAAGTGCTATGCTTGGAATGAGCTAAGGAGTTCACATCATGGAAATAACTTCTTATTTATATGATATACTGAGAAGGTTTATGCACTGATATAAACTGGCATCTTGTCAGAAATAAATTATCATTGCTAAATACTTTAGAGGAGTAAGAATACCTCACAGGTTCAGCTTATAATTATGAGAATAGACTCCTAATGTCACTTATGGGATTGGCAGCTTAAGTTGCAGGTGTGCTATATAGGCTAGGATATCATACTATAGAACATCACTTAACTAAGCCGCATTAAACCAAGTTCTGTGTGCACCTTCTAGTATCTCCCGAAGCTCAGGCCAAAGTGTTATCTTTTGGACAATACTGTTGTCTCTTTTACCCTGAAAGTGAGGAGCAATTCATTACAAAGGATTATCTAACTATCTGAGCCTCAACAGTGCTTTTTTGCTCGTAACCCCAGTGCGTTATCCAGCCATAATGCACTCTTAGACCTTTTCTTCGTCTTCAAGAAGCTGCTGGTTTCAATCCGGACATGTTAATAAATTGGAGAAGTATATAATGTCAACTCCTCCATACGTTTCCTGTTAAAACCGTTTAGGTTCAACGGGAATCGATCCCCGGCCGCTGGGGCAGGAGGCGAGCTCGCTGTCCACTATACCAAGCCGACCGGTGATAGAAAGCAATGTACATCCAGTATTTGAAAATTTTTTCCCACATACCTGATGTTTGCAGACCTCGTTAGCATAGATTTCAATGGAGCCTGGTGGAGTTATTAACAGAGAACCATCCTTAGATATCCTAGATGAACATGCCATGCCTAGTTCCTCTATTTTCTTCTAAATAAATAAGAATCCATTGATTTTCCATAGCGATACGCGACTGACCCGGCTGACCTCCTTGCCGGAAGTGGGTTCAGCCAAAAGTAGGTCAGGTACATCCGGGCACCTACCAGCTTTGTCAACAAGACGAAATGGCGGTGTACCGGGCCGTGTGCGTTGGATCGGTATGGAAAATCAATGGATTCTTATTTATTTCGAAGAAAATGGAGACAAAATGAAGACGAACACCAACTAGAGATCGTATATTTGGCGGTGTAAGAAGTACAGGACTTGACATTATTGGATTATACCCGAAAAATGAGTGTAAAGGTGGAGGTATGTCGGACAGAACGACAACATGGCCATGGCGGGTTGGCAAAGCTAGCGGATCGCATGCACTTACAAAATGTCTTCACCTGGATTAATTCTTGGGTTATAAGGTAAGAAATTAATACAAAATGGAGAAATATGTTCGATAAACGCTTTAATGCATGTTATGGGTACCCGTTCGGGGTCGTGGATTATTAACCCATAAACCCACTCGTGCGTACCCATAACATACATTAAACGCTTAGTAAATCAAACTGACAATGGTCTTGTATTGTCAGAAAGAGGATGCCTAGTGTATCCTGCTTACACCACAAACACTGATGTGGTGCAGATTATTAAGCAGTGGTAACTGCCAAGTTGTTCTTTGCACTCCATTGACCTTGTTATGACCATCCCTGAACTGTAATTCCAAAAACAGCATCTTTAATAGGGACTTTCCTGACCTTTGAATGCTTTCAGATTTTGCATCTACAAACTGGGACACTTTGATGAGGGGAGTCTTTCTCTGTCCATTGGTATAGACATTATAATTGCACCATTGTTCATTTAATCTAGTCAATCAATCAATACCACTTACAGGGCCACCTAATGCCTTAAGAGGTGCAATTAATTGGTCTGAACATGCATATACCATTCAAAGTTACCTACTAAAATCTGAAAGTCCAGAGGTCAAGGCTAGAGGTTATTTAGCGTTTAATGTATGTTATGGGTATGCACAAGTGGGTTTATGGGTTATTATACCACGATTTCTGGCTTACAGATTGCTTTTTGGTGGATATTCCCATCCACATATCTGTCGATATTGCACATCCTATAGGCTGTAACATCAATTTTGTAAGGCGTGCTGTTATCCATGTAAGGCCTGCTGTTATCCATGTAAGGCATGCTGTTATCCAGGATAACAGCACGCCTCTCCCATGTCACATGTTAAAACCCATGATAGACTTGACCAGGGCAGGGCTCGAACCTGCAGCCTAAGATCCCTAGTCCAACCCCCAACACAGGGACTGACGAGAAATGCTCGGTTCGAACCAAGTCCTGATATGATACAAAGCCGTGTGCGCTGTCGCTGTCCGCTGCCGGGCGATGAGGTGTATTTAGTATAGAAACATAACAGCGAGACGCGCTCGGAGGAGGAGACGCGGTGGCCTAGTGGTTAGCGCCTTGCGCTCAGCCGTCTGAGGTACATGGATCGCTCCCGGTCCGGGCGCATCTTTTTTCGCCGTGTGCGCTGTCGCTGTCTGCTGCCGAGGTGTGTGTAGCCATCGTGTACTATTTTTCGCCATGTGCCGCTGCTAAGCCTAGCCGAGACCGGGACTGTCGCTGTCCGCTGCCTGGCGACGAGGTGTATTCTACACAAACATAACAGCGAGACGCATTGAAATCTTTTTTCGCCATGTGCGCTGCCGCTGTCCGCTGCCGGGAGAGGAGGTGTATGTACACTATTTTTCGCCGTGTGCCGCTGCCAAGCCTAGCCGAGACGGTCGCTGTCCCTGTCTGCTGCCGGGCGCCGAGGTGTATGTACCGATCGTGTACACACAATGGCTGGCATCGAGTCCCGGGGAGGGGGAATAATTTTTGTTTTCAACTTGAATTTATTGGTATAATTTTGATTATTTATTGGTTTCGTGGTATAAAATAAGTAGTGTGTGTTAGCAAAGGCTAATAACACTCGGCCTACGGCCTCGTGTCATTATCCTTCACTAACACACACGCGTCATGAGTTATCCATTGATTACCATTGAGTTATCCATGGATTATTAACCCATAAACCCACGAGTGCGTACCCATAACATGCATTAAAGCGTTTATCGAACATATTTCTCCATTTTGTATTAATTTCTTACCTTATAACCCAAGAATTAATCCAGGAGAAGACATTTTGTAAGTGCATGCGATCCGCTAGCTTTGCCAACCCGCCATGGCCATGTTGTCGTTCTGTCCGACATACCTCCACCTTTACACTCATTTTTCGGGTATAATCCAATAATGTCAAGTCCTGTACTTCTAACACCGCCAAATATACGATCTCTAGTTGGTGTTCGCCTTCAATTTGTCTCCATTTTCTTCGAAATAAATAAGAATCCATTGATTTTCCATACCGGTCCAACGCACACGGCCCGGTACACGGCCATTGCTTCTTGTTGACAGAGCGGGTAGGTGCCCGGATGTAAAAACTAGGTCAGCCACGCGTCGAGCAAGGAATGGCCGGACGGGGCGGGTCCCAACTCGTACCCTGTACTGACTTTACAGCCTCACCCTTTTGGCCACTTGACTGTTAAGCTACATGATTTTTAAATCCCTTTTTTTATCATGTAATAAGAGGCTCTTTTGCCTTTTGGACCTTTATAGTACAAAACATATGAGAAGTTCCTGATGTCTTTCATCTCAAAGTATATCCTTGAATCTAAGTTTGTAGATATTGTAACAACTATCACAGGGACTTGTTATCTGATACCATATACACTTTGAAAAAGTCTGACAACCACTTTTCCTCTATAACGCTATTATATGATCATTGGACATGGCATGTTAAAGCTTTGCATTAACCAACAGTTTTGTCCACATTAATGTAATTGTGATTGCACCTATGAGGCTACACTTATTTATCTAAGTAATAAATACCATGTTGCACTATGACTAAACTATAGCCACACCCCATGTATATGTTATGATACTGCTAACTCTCACCTCATGACCAACCCTTCAATATGCTTGCTGCATATGCCTGAAAGGTGGTTCTGTTGTGTACTTTGGCCATATGGGTTTTCATCTGGTAGTGGTGGTCAGCGACACATTCACACAGTAGATAGGTGACGGTGCAGCTCTTATGTTCATCCTCCCTGTGGATCTTAGGCAACAGCTTCTTTGCGCCTTTGCCTTTCTTGCTGTGTTCGCCTTTGTCCTTTTTCTTATGTGGCTCCTCCTCATTGTCTGATTGATAATACTTCATAGGTTCCCAGTCGGGATCATCTGAGACTTTGTTTTCTTTGCTTGCTCCTCAGTATCTTGTGATTCAGAAAAGCTGTCATATCAAATTCACTCTTACACTCTTCAATGTTGTCTTCATTCTTAATTCTGGGTTCATCATTCTTACTAACAATCATCCTGTAGTTCCTCATATTGGTTTCCTGACTCTTGCATCTCTCAGTATTCAGCTTCTTGACTGATATTTCAACAATACAACCTTGGCCATATGTAACCTGTGCATTCTCATTTGTCATAACCCCTTGCATAAGGTCTGTTTCCGTTTCCTGTTATTCTTTACACACTTCAGTGCTACATCCTTTGCATGCGTGGATAGGTTTGTAGTGATCTGACTTGGAGATTCTTCAGTTTTGATGTCTTTTTCTAATATCGCAGAATATGTTGTTACACTTCCGCCATTCAAAGACTTGTCATCAGCGCTTTTTACAATGTCTTTGTACTCTGCAACATGGGGTTAAATGTCTTGTCCTAGGGTAGAATGATCACTTAATCCTAAGTGCAGATTTGTATCAGAACATATTCACTCTATTGGAATTGGAGGTTTTATTTTCTCTCCATTTGCTGCAACTCTACAGCCATTGCCTTTAATGGGATTCAGCAAATTTATGTCCACCAGTGCTGTTGTAAGAAATGTCAATATTTTGCTGAATGTCCTGATTATCATTGAAATCAAGTTGTCCTGGCTTGTTTGGAGAGTTAGTTTGAGGTTGAATGACGATTTGTTCAACACAGGAGTCGACTTTGTCACTTAAAGGTTGAAATATTTGCTGCCCATTGGGATTACTGACTGTAGTTGCACTGGCTTGAGCAACTGTTTCCCCCAAATCTACCCTATATTATATACTTTTACCTAGACATAATTAACTCACCATTGAATTAGACAGAATGTGAGTTCCACTGTAGTTTGGCTGTAGATGTCCACCAACACTGGTTCCAGCTGAGGTGAACAGGCGGGTAGCTGCTACATGGTAGGAATACACTGGGTATTGTACGAAACCACCGCCAAGTGGACTGATGTTCAGTGGCATTATGCTGGATCTTTGTTATCCATTAGAATAGCTTGCATTCTGCATGGTGGGGTTGAGCTAAAAGAAAGGAAGATAAATATCAGAAATAATTTCTTATGCATAACTGTACCTACCATAAGAAAGGTATCCTGCATATATGCAAAAGTATCAAAAGTCCACAATTATATAGCTGGGTAGGCCATCAGAATATAGATCAGTAACATTGTGTAGGGGCAGTAATTCCCTGTACTCGGTGGCAGACCCCCAGGGGCGGGTCTCCGGGTAATCACTGCCCCCCCCCTAGTGTGTATCATACCGATCCAGGTGTGGATGGAAGGTGGAAATGTCAGGCCAGGGGAAATAGCTCAGAGGAAGAGCAGCCGCTTCGAAGTTGGAGGGTCCCGGGTTCGAGTCCCTGTTTCTCCATGACATTTTCCGCTGACCACTACATTGGTGGAGAAACCGAGCATCCTAACGCAATCACGGATTGAAGGTACGGGAACCCCGTATCTTAACGCAATCATGGATTGAGGACTCGGGAACTGGGTCGGTATGATACAGATAACGCTTCAGCCTGCTAGGGGTGAACTAGTCACCTGCTGGAGGTTGGGTTGGAGGAGCAGGGTTGGTTGAAGCTGATGGGCAGGAGTGTAGGGGCAGTAATTCCCTGTACTCGGTGGCAGACCCCCAGGGGCGGGTCTCCGGGTAATCACTGCCCCCCCTAGTGTGTATCATACCGATCCAGGTGTGGATGGAAGGTGGAAATGTCAGGCCAGGGGAAATAGCTCAGAGGAAGAGCAGCCGCTTCGAAGTTGGAGGGTCCCGGGTTCGAGTCCCGGTTTCTCCATGACATTTTCCGCTGACCACTACAATTGTATACCCCAGTTACCCCGCCCAGTCATGGTAGTGCATATATTTTTAGCATCTAAAAGATTTTGGACACTTCTACCACATTACAATTGTATACATATACAGTCCAATCAGATAGCTCTACCCAAAAAAAGGGAATTACTGGTAAACAAGGTAAAGTGCCATCTCCGATTAAAGCATTGATTTAGAGGAAGAAGTCAATTTATTAAAAGGGCAAAATGACCTCTGCTTATCCCCCTACCTGTGATATTTGATGTTCACCAGTAGTATCTCTTTGGTTATCACTGGATGTTGGCAGGAATTGATGTCCTGCGGCTGCTACATCGACTGAGTAAAGAACATATGAGGTATTTTGGGAAATCAGTTTAATGAATTAATAATGAGCGGCTTTTGATGAGGACAGGGAAATTATTGCAAAAGGACTAGCTGGAACGTCAATCCCATCGCCCTCCCCAAATTTCTGATCAACCCCCCAAAAATAGTCACCCTCAAAATGTCAAGTGATATCTGGTAAAAGAAATCCCATTTTCTCCACACCCCCACTTTCAAATGGATTTGTCATGCCCCTGCTAAGCCATAGCAGAGATGCCACTTTTCCTGGTTTACCAGGAATTCCTAGTTTTGATCGCAATATTTCTGTATTCAGTTATGTTAAATTCCTGGAAAAATGTGTCAAAAGTCCAGTTTTCCTGGTTTTTGTCGGCCAGTGAGTGGCATCTCTGCATAGGCAATGAACTCTCGGTGACAATGACTTTAGTATAGTCATTGAGTTAAGGTTATCTGAAATATTCTCCAAATACGATCCATTTCTCTCGACATTTGTACATTGTTATATACCTGGATCTCTAGCCAGCTGAATATTGTATTGGAAGGCACTCTTTGCTGGGAGGCAAAGTAGAAAATGTGTAGGGTACTCTACGTATATATGACAACTGCTAAGACCTTTCCCAAAAATACCATTATATCTTTTAAGTATCCAATAAAGTTGTTTTTCATGCCAGATTTCCTCTGGTTAATCTAGGGGCGTGAGAAGTTGGGCGTGTCATATAGGTGTCCAGCCTACTCAAAAGCCTTAATCAAAAGGGAGAATTGCAATATCACTCTCCTGAATTGATTTTATCAATGAGCAGGAGAACTTCAATATCTGATTTTTTTCTAATGACTTACTAAACGTGCTGCTAGTGGCTGTATGGATTCTGGTTTGAGACTTCATAGCACCGGGCACAGTCCCTGGATGCATCCCTTCAAGTTGACTTTTATTGTTAGGAGGCCTATGAGACATAGTGGTTTCTGATGTCCTGTAACTGTGTGAAATTGTAAATGTTCATTTGAATTTGAAATATTACAGAATATGACAGTAAAATCGTTAATAACTATTATTCAATGTCATATTGTATACGTGTTAGCCACTATGACTAATGAGGTTAGCCACACATGACTAAGTCTTTGGCCATAAAGATTATCAGTGATGTAGTAACGGGCCCTTGATAGGTGTAACACTGAAGTGTTAGCCACAAAACACAAAGTGTCCACATTGGCAATATATTGTTTTTTTTCTTTTTTGCAAGCGGTGTTGATATTTTGTAGCGCCTTTTGTGGTCAATTTGTGAGAGTGATTTCTACAGAAGTTTGCAATGTGAAGCATTAGGGGGTTTTCCATGTCCCATGTCGATTTTATTAAATGGCCATGTTACCCTGTTGATTACAAGAAATGACTATATGTCACTCTGTCAATTTAAAAAAAAGTTCATGTCCCTATGTCGATTTTAAGAAAATGTCCCATTGTCACTAGGCCTAAAGAAAATTGAATCCCCCCTCCACAAGTGACATAAGGTGAAGAATTAGTGACATGGCATAGACCCCTAGCTTATAGTGTTTTCTTGAAGTCGCCGAACACACTTTAGACAAAGCATTACCAGACATTAAGATATCAAGAATATACATACACATGTACAATAAGAGGTATCTCATCATAGGCCCCTTCCATTAAACATGGCACTAGAAATATCCATAAGGTAACCATGTTTGGGCCTCCTCTACTCTTTCTCCCCCTGCCCCCTGGATCTGCCACTGATTTGTGTTGCTACCTACCTTCTAGGAAAAGCTTTACATAAAGTCGCCCTAAGAATCCACCAAAATGCACTCTTTCCTCTCTAGATTTAAAAAAAGGGCCATGATGAACTTTTTTGAAATTTGGAGGGGGGAACTCCGAAAGCCTTACTCATGGCTGTAGATAACTTAGTCAGGAGAGCCCTCATAACCCACCAGAATACACTATTCCCTTCTAGATTCAAAATATTCTGGGGGCATGCCCCTACTGGATTTTTTGAAAAATTGTTGATAACATAATTGGGAGATGCCTCAGAATCCACCAGAATGCATTTGTTTCCTGCGAGATTTCCAAATTTTCCTGGGGGGTATGCCCCCGTACCCTCCTAATAAAGTCACTACGCAATACTTGCACTGCTGCACTTGTGCACCACCCCCATATCCAGGGCCCAAATCAGCCCCCCCCCTTCTGAAAATCCTGGATCCGCCCCTGATTCGATATTGGGCATGAGTGGTTCCTAGAGGATTGAAGTGACATGGGTCGAAAGAATTTTGCCCCCCCCCCTAAACCTCTCCCCCACCCCACCCTGTTGATAAAAAATGATCACTCCCTCAGTATAGTCCAGTAGTGGGATGACTATGGGTTGATCATGTAGCCTATGTCACCGTATGTTACTATGTCTATGTGTGCCTACAATTAAGTTACAACCTGGACCTAGATGGCCCTAGGACCTAAAAAGTTGTAAGTTTCCGCTAACATGGTCCAAAAAATTGAGGTAGGTAGGTCGGATATTTTTTCTTAAGTTTTCTTTTTACTGAGGCATATTTTGGCCAAATGTTGAATGTTATTACTAATAACCCTCACCGATAATACATTTAATCTATTATACCATTCAATTTATAGAAAGCTTGAGTCAAAATCTTTGAATCATCATTTGGACGCAGAGAAAATCCAAACACATGAAATAAAACCCTGAAAAATAGTGAAAAATTTATGAAAATATCCTTCAAAAATTCTGGGGTCGGCCCTTTTTGGTGACGGGAAACCAAACTTTTTTTGTCCATTGCCGATTTTAAGAAATGGTTCATGTCCCTTGTCTCTCAACCCATGTCCCTTGTTGATATTAAGAAGTGGCCCTGTCCCTGTTGAAAACGGGGATTGGGGTCCATGGCCCCCAAACCAAATAACCCCCGGACAAATGGCCCCCTGATGAATAGCCCCCATGTCAAATGGCCCCCTGTCAAATGGCTGGAATAATGGTGTTTTTCCTATTTTTGTGATGTACAGGCAAAAGTACCAGCCACAGTACATCACAGTATGTCCTATTTACATCACACTATGTCACATTTACGTCACACTATGTCCCTGTATGTCACATGTATGTCACACTATGTCTCAGTAGTTCACATGTACGTCACACTATGTCTCAGTAGATCACATGTATGTCACACTATGTCTCAGTACGTCACACTATGCCTCAGTACGTCACATTTATGTCACACTATGTCTCAGTACGTCACATGTATGTCACACTATGTCTCAGTATGTCACATACACACTATGTCCCAGTGCATCATATGTACATCACATTATGTCCCTGTATGTCACATGTACGTCACACAATGTCCCTGTACATCACATGTACGTCACATTACGTCACAGTATGTAACATGTACGCCACAGTATGTCACAGGCTCATTACAGATCAGTCACAGTACATCACAGTATGTCACATGTATGTCACAGTCCATCACCTTGTACACTCCCTGTACACTTCCTGTACCTCCCTGTACCTTCCTGGTACACTCCCTGTATACTCCCTGTTCGTCTCTGTACACTCCCTGTACACTCCCCTCACAATCCCTGCATCTCCCTGTATGCTCCATGTTCGTCCCCGTACACTCCCTGTTCCTTCATTCACACTCCTTGTACACTCTCTGTACCTCCTTGTCACTCCCTGTATGCTCCTTATACCTCCCTGTAAACTCCCTGTATATTCTCTGTATACTACCTGTACCTCCCTGAACACTCCCTGTAGCTCCCTGTTACATGCCCTGTACACTTCCTGTACCTCTCTGTACACTCCCGGTATGCTCCCTGTACACTCCCTATCAACTCCCTGTACATTCCCTTTACACGGCCTGTCCCTCCCTGGACACTCCCTGTACCTCCCACACACTACAAAGCTACCCACACCCTACAAGGACACTCCCTGTAAACTCTCTGTCCATGTATGATCCCTTGTACACTCCCTGAACCTCCTTGTACACTCCTTGTACCTCCGTGAACACTCCCTGTATGCTCCCTGTATTTCCCTGTACACTCCCTGCACCTCCCTGTTACACTCCCTGTACCTCTCTGCACAATCTCTGTACACACCATGTGCACTAGCCCAGCTAGAAAAATACTATAGTAAGTACTATATAGTAAACTATAGTATATTATTGTTTATTATAGTAAACTATGGTATACCATAGTATTTCCTTGCATACTGTACTTTAGTGTACTATAGTACACTAAAGTATACCAATGTAATGGACCAAATATCATGCTATTGAAGTAAACTGTAGTATTAACTACTGTAGTTTACTATACTTGTACTATAGTTTACTGTAGTATTACTTATACAACCTGATCCTATAGTGTACTATGGTATTAGTTACGGCAGTTAACTATAATTGAACTATAGTTTACTGTAGTATTACTCATACAACCTGATCCTATAGCGTACTATGGTATTAGTTACTGTATTTAACTATAGTTGAACTTTAATTTGTAGTATTACCCATGCAACCTGATCCTATAACATACTATAGTATTGGTTACTGTAGTTAATTGAATACTACAGTAAACTGATCCTATAACATACTATAGTATTGGTTACTGTAGTTAATTAAATACTACAGTTAACTGATCCTATAACATACTATAGTATTGGTTACTGTAGGTAATTAAATACTACAGTAAACTATAGTTTAGGATTACCCATACAACCTGATCCTAAGGTATACTACGGTATTAGTTAATGTAGTTTACTATACTATATTTCATTACAGTCATTCCCACACAACCTAGTGTTATAGTTTACAAGAGTATTTACTGTAGTTAACTATAGTATTTCTTTTCTTCGCAAGCTATAGTATTTCCTGCACATTCTTATTTTATCTTATATATCATTTACTACTGTAATTTACTATAGTTATACTATAGTTTATTATAGTATTCCTTGCACACCCTGGATGGCGATTCATGAGGTAAAGAATTTGAGGTATAGATTTTCCTTGAAAATGATCAGGTTTGTGAAAAGAAAATAACTGTTGGTCGTTTTGATGCAATTCACAACATGCTATATTGATTGTAAATGATTTCCACGAATGATTTTCGTTTCAATGAAGGTATTATTCACAGCATGAAACAATCATGTCTATGGTACTGCAATTTATTGTAGTATCTCCTGGACATATATATAGACACTACAGTATTTCCTGCACTACTGGACACTATAGTATACCATAGTGCATTCCACTATAGTTCACTGTAGTATTTCACGCACTACTGGACACTATAGTATACCATAGTGCATTCGACTATAGTTTACTGTAGTATTTCACACACTAGTGGACACTATAGTATACCATAGTGCATTCGACTATAGTTTACTGTAGTATTTCACGCACTACTGGACACTATGGTATACTATAGTGCATTCGACTATAGTTTACTGTAGTATTTCACGCACTACTGGACACTATAGTATACTATAGTGCATTCGACTATAGTTTACTGTAGTATTTCACGCACTAGTGGACACTATAGTATACTATAGTGCATTCCACTATAGTTTACTGTAGTATTTCACGCACTACTGGACACTATAGTATACTATAAGTGACGACAATGACACTGACGACTACTAATGGGACTCTGATTGCGAGCAGGCAGAGGAGGAGGTACAAAGACCTACCCTTTCCCTCAGGGAAAAAGATTTATTACAAGGCGCTCCTTTGAGTTATCACACTACTGCTGGGAAACTGTACAAGCAACTTAGCGCGCGAGGAGATGCAAACATGCTCAACTGGGATGGAAATGGTAAGATACAAGTAGGTAGTGCACCCGTCGACGGCTGTAGCATAACACAACTTTTAACTGATGCTAGCCGAAAGAAATCTCTGGCCGGCCGAAAAACCTGTGGGACGCGATCTGTTTGTCAGAGCCATGAAGCGGGTGAATCCGTCCTTGAAATACGTGAGAAACAAGAAACCTTTCAGAGAGGCGGCTAGGTCAAAAAGAGCCAGACGCCACTCGCAGTCGCCGCTCTGTAAAGCTGGGGGGATAACAAACGTAGATAAAGAAGGATCAGGGTGGAAGAGAATAAAATAGCACACCAGGCTCTGAAGAAACAAGTGCTCAAGTTGAACACCGATCCTAAACAACCGGCAAGTTTCATGAAGGCGTCTAAACTACAACGCCAACACTTTAAGAAAACCTAAAGGAAAAACATAGAAGAAGTCTTAGCAGGGGTGGAATCTTACACCAGACACAAATCCTACAAGAGACACTTTCCCAGACACAAGACACAGACATGGGGAATAGATAAACAATGGCAACTGGATCTGATAGAACAAAGGTCATCAGTACATTTTAATCAGGATAGACTTCTTTTCCAGATACGGATTTGCCCAATCCGTCAAGAGCAAAAGAGCCGAAGACGTGCTGGACGCCTTCAGAAAAATGACCCAAAAAAGACAACCTAAACAGATCCAGACGGACAAAGGAAAAGAGTTCGTAAACAAAGCCTTCAAGAAACACTGCGAATAGTCTCCAAGGTAAGATGTGGCGAGCTTTCACACATTACAACAGCTACAAATGGTTGGACTTGTTGCCGGTCTTGATGGAGTCTTACAACAAAACACACCATAAGACGTTGGGAGCCGCTCCCGGCGACAGCGACCGCTCAAACTCCAAGGTGTTGTTCTACAGGTTGTACGGACAACCTAGGGACAAAGAAGTTTCAGCTCTAAAGCTTAGAAAAAAAGAAAAGTGCATGTGTTGAGGAAAGAAAACACCTTCAACAGAGGCTACAAACCCAACTGGACGGAGGTAATTTACGAAGTCGCCAAACTCTCTCCAAGAGGCTACATCCTCAAGGACCTCCTAGGAGATGAAATAAAAGGTCACTTTTACCAACCCGAAGTTCAGAACGTGGTCAATCGTTGGGATGGCAGAAGGTACGCCACTGAGAAGGTGCTGAAATACAGGGGCAAAGGCAAGAAGAGAGAGGTGCTGATCAAGTGGAAGGGATACGGAGACAAGTTCAACACCACATGTTTCCAGACAACACTCTGACCACGTACAACACTGTGCTGGCCGAATACGTCCATTCACCTTCACCCTTGGAGTGTGCCCTTCAAGAAGTGTCCGGTCCCACTGTCTTTTACAACTTGACGGAAGAAACTTTGCTCCTCTTCAAAGGCGACAACCCGCATGCGTGCCTCAGGTCGACGATGCGAGTCTTGAATAAACGAGTGCCATTCCTCTTTCTGGAAGGAGGGAAAGCACTAGTGACAGTCTTTGCAAAAAGTTTTTCACCATGCAGAACATTTAGTCCTGCAGATTCCTAGTTCTGCAGGCCCGGTTTAATTCTCTCAGGACTGAAACATAATCAGTATCTAAGGGCATTTTCTGCAAATAGAGAAATATCATAAAGCAAGGATGTACATCCTATTTTCATCAGGAAATCCATTAGGATTCATGAAGTTCTGAGAAAAAACACATAATAAGGTAATGGTTTTTGTTTTATGCTGTAAAAACTTATAAATGGTCCGATTTGAATGCTGTAAAAATGGCATGTAGCCTAAGGTCTGAAGATGACAGCCAGACATTTGGTCCGACAGTCTGACAAATTCTGACGGCCCGACAGCCACTCAGACGGCTATAGCCTGTGTCCAATGGGATTTGGCAAAGACTGTAGTGAGCAGGAGAGTGAAAAGCGCGGCAGACACTTTAAGTACCTGTCTGATCCGGACCATCGCATCCTCGCCTTGAGGCTGGCTTTCGCGAAAAACAACGCTCACCTCGTGACCTACATCAACAAGTTCTGGAAGATCAATGTGAAACACGGGGGAACCCGTCCCCAACTCATGGCTGACCGCATCCCAGTGACAGACTATCACATGAACTAGGAATGAAAACTGGCAACATCGCTGCCGTTTTGAAAAACCACCCGCACACACGAAGACACTACCTGGGAACTTTCTTGTAGGCGACAAGAAAGCACCTTTCTTGCGCTCTTTCGCCGTGGATTCTGCGATGGGTAAAACACTCACATTAAGCTTCCAGAACTTGAACTATGTCACGGTCGACAAGAGAACCTTCAGACAAATAGAAATCTACTTAAGGGAGAACACGGGGGAACCCGTCCCATTTGCACCATCATGCAGCACTACTACGGAGCCCCAGCTTACAAAGCGCCTAGAGGGCAGTACGCGCAGTACTACACCAAGTCTCAGTTTGGATACAGTTTATCACCGGCCTACGGAGGAGTAGACAGAGAGGTCACGGACTAGGATCTCTCATATCGGGACTTTTTCAAAGTGCCCTTCCCCTGTTGTCATCTGTCGGTCACTCTGCAGCCAAGACGGCCGGAAAAGCTCTTTTGACCAATGGAACGGAAGTACTGTCTGATGTCATAGCAGGAAAGAGTTTCAAGGAAAGCGTCGCAGCCAGGGGCAAAGCAACAGGTCAACAACTTCTGCAGAGGGGCAACACAGCAGCCAAGGGGTACATAAACACCCTTTCTGTGCCCTCTCTGGCCAAATGATGTGTGACCAGCGTAGGTAAAGGATGTGCGCCGAAGAGGAGAAAGCAGCAGAAGGGACCTGGTGCTCTGTTTTGAAAAAAAAGATTCTCCTACACCCTAAAAGCTGGGTGTGCACACTGGGTGAGTTGGACCTTCACACTCTGCCTGTGACTCAGAAGGACATCCTCAAAAATGAGACCATCACCAAAGCCCCAAACAATGCGCTTACTGACGAGGATTTCTTTGTGTCAACTACTCGTCAACAGTGAAAAAGTGATGGGAAACTACAAGGAATACTCCTACAAGTCTCACCTCATGGACACCTTGAGCACAAACAGAGAAGCCAAAGAGAACTGCCTGCGAGGATGTCAGAAATACTACAAGGACACCGTGGGTCACATGGAGGCGAGAACAGCCGAGAACAAGGGATGGACGGCGACGCGGGTCGAGTTTGCCACCAGGAAGAAACATGCGGTCATCATGCACCCACACCTGGACCTTGTCAGACAGTGCAAGAAATTAGCACCCCACTGTGATAAAGTTCATCTTTGAGAAAAACGATCCCAAATTTTACATGATGCAAGACAACGAGGTGTCCGACACTCACAATAAATGTGTGATTGTTCCGGAGTTCGGACCATTCAACTACTACATATCGAGGTCTAAAGTGACCAAGAACACGCTGGACGGCGGTTCGCAAGACTATAGGTGAACTCAACTGGACACCAGTCAAATCCCCACCCGTGTGGTCTTGGCTATGGTCAAAGAGACGGTGTCGGCAGGCAGCAAAACTGATCAACTATAAACACTTCAACCTGAAGGAGGTCGCTCTCAGATTCGAAGACCAAAAGTTTGAACTGAGAACGGCTTTCGACATTGATAACTGCGTGAGAGCTTACCACCAAATGTACACCGTACAGCGGACTCTTAGCACTCGGACAAAACTGCGACATCTCTCTGGAGGAATTCAAGGACAGACACTCGTTCATTTTCGACCTAACTCTGGACAGAACTCCAGAAGATTCTCACATCAAACAAGGAAAACTAAGCGTAGTGCTCAGGTTCACTGCTCCCACCGCCCACCCCATTTCAGCCATCCTGTGTTCCTTTTACGACAACAACGTCCAACTCATGGCTGACCGCATCCCAGTGACAGACTATCACATGAACTAGGAATGAAAACTGGCGACATCGCTGCCGTTTTGAAAAAGCACCCGCACACGCGAAGACACTACCTGGGAACTTTTTCCAGGGACCAATGTCCTAAAACTCCAAAACCCTCCATGTGCTTCGTAAGCAACACCGACCCTAGTTCCGAACCGGGTCAACATTGGATGGCTTTGTATGTGAAAGAAAACGGTCAAGTTTTCTACTTTGACCCCTATGGCATACCACCTCTAACTATATACCATCGCGAGTTCTTGTCGAAATCGTCAGACGTACATGGACACTTCAACTGAATGCAACTTCAGAACCTGTACGCAAAAAAACTGTGGGGCTCACTGCATCCACTTTCTCATATAGACATGTCGAAGCAATGACCCCTCTCACATGGTGGAAACCTTCTCTCAACTACTGCAGAACCTAATGGACAAAATAGTCCAACCATGGATGAGGACGTAGTTTGCACGGGGCATCCCACACGTGTTAGGATCAATTACACGCACATGTTCGATGATGTGCAACAAATAAAAGTGGGAGTGGAACTAGTCGTGGAACTCGTAGACAAGTTGGTGAACAAAATGACCATGTTGGAGGAAAAAGTGGGCGTGTTGGAAAATGAAACACCGCCGCAGCGAGAAAATTGGGATGGGTGGGGTCGATAGCTTTGCCGATGGCAAGGGATGAGACTGCCGACATGTTATCGCCAATAAGGTGTATCTCGCATCCACGTACATCCTCCGGGCACAGGTTTTTGATGGCAAGTACCATATTCATGGCTTCCAGCTGAGTAATGGCGTGCAGCTTTTCTGTGATACGGTTGGTCTTGAACCAGTCAGGGTAGGTCACGCTGTAAAACTCCGTAGGGCTCCAAGCCCCCCCTCCTTCCATGCACGAGTCACATTCAATTCTCCATACGGGTCTAACTTCCGGTATGAGGTGTACCCCATTGGAGATAGAGCTGTAGTGGCGGAACCAGTTCAAGTCCTTACGAGCCTCATTGGATATTGGTAATGGGTTCATGACGCTTGCTTGCCGGAGGAGGGCCAGGAACCGCGCCAAAAACCTTCTGGCCGGGGGGAGGCAGCTTGAGATCCACAGTAACTTGCCTGCCATTTCTTGGATCCCTTTCTTGTTGATCCATTTTTTAGTATCCCATGAGATTATCTTGCAGAGGATCTCGTTCAGTTTGTCTTTGGGGATTTTTACAGTCATTTGTATAGTGTCTACTTCATACCCCAACCAGCATATATTGGTTGTAGGCTGGGCCATCTTATCCTCTGCCAGCTGCAATCCGAGATCCGAAGCAAGTTGGATGAAATCTGTGAGGGAACGGGATGCCTTGTATTCCGTGCATGCCACCGAGGCATAGTCATCTATATATGGTAGAAGGTTGTGGCCAGCTTGGGCCATCATGAAGGAAACGGCCCGTGAGACTCTCTGCATATGGGCGGAGGAGGATCTACAGCCAAAAGATGGGCTTTTGTCATAATAGTATAGACCCCTGTGCTCTATGCCCATTAAGGGCCAGGTGAGGATGTCCGCTGCCAGTTGACGATAGGCGCGAGATAGGTCGATAGACCATATAAAGCAGCCTAGCCCGTGGTCCCTAATAAGGGATACCAGGTGTGAGATAGAGGGAAGAGTATATTTTTGGTATTGTCCTTGGAAGAAGTTTTTGATAATCCCGTCGTTGACTGACCGCCCCTCCAGTGCCGACAGATTAACAATGATATGTCGCTTCTCGCTATGTTTCTTTTCTACTGTGAGAAGGGGGCTGCATTGTGACCACGGGGTGAAGGAGGGGGGGCGCAAAGGGACCGAGTAAGGTCCAGTGCTCCATCTCCTCTTGAATGAACTTGTCAATTTGATCGGCGTGGTCTATGGCGGAGCTGTGATTGGTGGCAGCAGTAACGGGGGGTTTATCTCCTGTGAAGTTAGCTGGCCACACGTACTCGATAAGGGAAACAATGTCATTGTCCTCATACTGTGCCAGTTTTTCTCTCCAGGTGCGAATGTTGAATCTGGTGTTGATTGGGATTGTAGCGCCTAGGTAATTAGGGAGGTTGTGCGCCCTTACTGCATGATATAATGCCATGTCATCAGGTGCAGCGGCGCAAGCCTCTTGGGTAGGGTATGGCCACATGTGGTCGGAGAGAGCGGCGTACTCATGAGGGCCCACCTTGGGGGGTTGATTGGGGTGCAATCATCCGTGGCCAGGTTGTTCACAGCTGACCGGCGTGGGCGGGGTGGGTCATCAGGTCGGGCGTCGTTGCTGTCGGTGTCTCCTATATATTTCTATAGTAACAAAAACTTGGTTAGAACGAAGTGATATCGACATGAACTTCTTTATAGCAAAGTTATTTCCCCCTAAGGTGGGCAAGTGCATTACAAGTGGATGTCCTATCACATCCCCTAACACTTCTCTGATCTTCCCTATGCATCCAGCCGCCTATTGAACAGTAGAGGCCAGTATAGATGTCCTATCACATCCCTGACACCTCTCTGATCTCCCCCATGCCTACAGCCGCCTATAGAACAGTAGAGGTCGGTCTAGATGTCCTATCACACCCCCTAACACCTCTCTGATCTTCCCTACGCATCCAGCCGTCTTTCGGACAGTAGAGGCCCGTCTATATGTCCTATCACAACCTCTGACACCTCTCTGATCTCCCCCACGCCTCCAGCCGCCTATAGAACAGTAGAGGCCAGTCTAGATGTCCTATCACACCCCCTAATACCTGATACCTTTCCTAGCTAATAGAGGCGAAGGTGCATCTTATATGCACATATTTTTCTTACACCACTTAGGCCCCAGGTGATGCTTGTATCTTTTCCCAACATTGGGGGTGTGGCTTACACTTTGTAGTGTACAGTACCTATCTATATACCAGTGAGTGAGTGAGTAATAGATGTTTAACGCCATTTCGACAGCTAAGGACATATTCATGGCGAGAACTAAAATACACAATTTCACAGAGGAATGTGTCAGTGCCCGCGCATATGTGCACCACACACATCCTGAGGAGATAGGAAAGAGGAGAAATAGACCCTTTTAAGTGGGCTAGGGAAGCCCTCTATATACCAGTAACCCCCCCCCCCCAAGCCCCCAAGATGCTGAACTTGGTTACAACGAAATTTGGTTACAACGAAATTTTTAAGCCTGTAACAAGGGGTTTCTTTGTAACCAAGTTTTACTGTACATTCATCTATACCAGTAATGATCAACCAATTAAATATATTGCAGTCAATTTTCCTTTTTACCCCTTGGGTAGTGTGTGAAAGACCTTCCTTTGTCAAATTGTAAAAAGAATTTTGAAAAAAATATTCATTGCCACCCGGGATGAAATGCCCTTAAGGTGCCACAGCTACTCTAGCTTCATAATGAAACTGGCTATAAAGAATATATCATTATTATTGTTATACATATCGAGTTATGAAGCTTTCCCTCATCTTCAACTTAAGTTTTCAATAGATCTTTCCTCAACATTCCAGACATTCCACAATTGTTCAACAGAGACTTGTGACATAAAGTTCAGTATAGATATTTTAAAATTGGTCCCTCAAATTATGATAAAAATCTTGGTATTTTAGATAATTCTGGCATGATAGTGTCTTCTCTCAGCTAACAAAAGTATAGAATGTATAAAATTTGTAGAAGTTAATGCAGGTGTTTCAGGTAAAGGTGAATCTGTCAAGTTTTATAAATTCTATGTAAAATATCATTCGATACATAGAATTGTTTTAAATAATTGCTTTTCAGTGTAAACACACCTTTTCCACAACTAATTACCCAGAATGCTAAGTAATTTTATCCTGATCATCTACTACATATGCAAACCCTTGCCTCTCTTGTAGTTCTCAGAGGCTCAGAAATTAAATGTAAATGTTGGTCATTTAGGATCACTAGCGTATAGTGTGGGTGCTTTCTGAAAGTATTATTTGTTCAGGGTCCTGAAGAACTGGTTCCACTATTGCTGGTTGGGCAATTCTTTGCTAATTCAACAATTTTTATTGGCAAATGTATAGAAAAGTATCCTTTGCCCACCTATTTATTTGGTACACACTTATTTTTCATGAAAAATTGATTTTGTGGAATCTCCTCCTTGCGACCCCTTAAAGAAAATCATGCTGTATGAAATTAGCCCAGCAATACCAGCTTT
This sequence comes from Acholoe squamosa, assembly GCA_949317995.1. Taxonomy (NCBI): domain Eukaryota; kingdom Metazoa; phylum Annelida; class Polychaeta; order Phyllodocida; family Polynoidae; genus Acholoe; species Acholoe squamosa. The sequence goes on from OX439050.1 coordinate 45,916,959, forward strand.
GCAACATTTAGATACATAATCAGGGTGGTCTCACTGTTAAGAATCACCAAGTACCCACTGTGTGTCCTTGCTGTACCACAGGGTGTTGACATAAAAAAATGTCCACAAAGCACACATTTTCCAAACAAAGTGTCCATGTGGACATATTTTAGCCTGTGGACAAAATATAATTTGTGGACACTTTGTGTATATATCCTGTGGATAAGATGAATTTTGTGGACACTTTGTGACCATACACTGTGGACAGAATGTGTTGTGTGGATACTTTGGGATCAAAACTTGTGATCAAAATGTGTTTTGTGGACAATTTGGGATGATAGATTGTGGACAATTTGTAATTTATGGACACTTTGTTCAAGTTGAATGTGGACAGTGTGGTTTTTGTGGATACTCTGTGGTGAAATCTTGTGTACTAAAAGTGTTTTTGGACATTTTGTGATGAAAGTATGTGGACAGAATATGGTTTGTGAACACTTTGTGATGATAGGTTGTGGACAGAGTGTATTTCGTGGATACATTGTCATTGTTCGGTGTGGTCAAATTGTATCTTATGGACGCTCTGCGAAAATAGTCTGTGGACAGTACATTTTTTTGGACACCTTGCACTGGGACATTGTGGACGTATTGTGAAAAAAATGTGGACAATATGTGTCACAAGGCTAAAGTAAAGCTTAACAATGGGCGTCTCCTGCATGTGTTTTCTGTTTTGTCAATGCAAACTTGATCAAATTGATTAATCCCTACCTAACCGGAGGCGGAAGTTAAGACAAAAGGTTATTAGATTTAGATGAAGAAGGTTTGGTGGGGTGGGGGGGGGGTGAGCAATGTGATTGCAATATTTTGGTAGCTATAATATAAACACAGAGGTACTGATATATTGCTTTAGGGTTTAATAATAAATTGTAAAATATAAATTAGTTTTTTAGTGATTTTAATAATTCACATTCACCAGAGACAATCAATTAATCACACAGAGTAAAACATGCAAAACACTACAAGAATCTACATGCAAAAAAAGTAAATATACAATAGTAAAAGGTAAATAGTACCCGGAGGTATGCTTCTTACTTCCTACGTTAGAACATAGAATTATCCCTCCATGATTAGATAACGGGAAATGATTATACAATTATTTTTTGCAAAATACAAACTGGTAAAGTAATGCATCCTTACAAAAAAGTTCAGAAGTCGCACACAAAGAAGGCTAGATTTGAAAGCTTTTCCCTTCTTTTATTATCACTATTTCTTGTCCCAAACACCAAGATACAGTTATGGTTTAGTCAATAAACTATTTAATCAATAAATACCCGGCTGACTTGGCGGTGCTTTCCTCAAAAGTATCATTTGCATCTTTTAGTATGATTAGTCACAATACATTAACATTCTAATGTTAATCCTCATATCAGGGTAACATCTGTTGCTGCCAGTGCAGATTGTCCACAAGACAGACTAACCCGTTGATAGGATGAGGTACACTTTAATGGATGGGCATACAAATGCAAATAATTCAGGTGTACACATATGATTCACACTCAGTGATATTTCAGTGATATTTTGGAATCAAAGCCTGAGGTCACACAAATGTCATATAGCCATTAATGAAATGGCCATAGATTATTGCAAGTGAAATTAAAATATAGGACAGTAGAGGAGAGCCAGAGTGCACCCCAATCTAGTGCTTATACCTTGGGTTTACCTTGAGCCAACAAATTCAAACATTGATATTTGTAATTGAGAAGTACACATTGAATTAAACTCTATCAAGCAATTAGAACAAGGAAGGCTGCCTGCCTGTCGCAAGGGTTCCATCTTCAATCTGGGGCCACGCGGTGTAGTTGTAGATGCACCAAAATGGGCAGGAGTAGGACAGCACCACGGTACACAGGATCAGGATGTTACACTGTAATCAAGATAAGAGAACATCCTTAAGTTCCTTGTGAGCATCCAAAAAGAACAAATTCCATGTCACTGCAGAGGACTTAAAAATCACATGTTAGAGACAAACATTTACAATTTCTATTTGGGTATATAGTACAAGAAGTGCATGGGCTAGATGAGGTGCTTTAAGTGATGTGCATATGGTCTGGAATCACAGAAGGTATGCAAATAGGAATTTTGGCGAAAGTCAGCCCCCTATACTTAGGATTTTGATTTTTCCCCAATTTTTTAAAGTCATATTTTCGGGCTCAATTAGTTCTTGATGTTATATATGGGTTTTAGTGGTCCAGGGGGTTGAAAATGCCTAAGATTCATCCCTTTCAGCTTTGAAATCGCATTGTTATTTATGTCAGATGTGTCTTTTACATCATAGAATGAGTGTACTTATGATAAATGCTTATCGCAATTCTTGACATATGTCCGGGTGAGTGACATTTGAGTAATATGCCATGTTGAGGGCTTGATTTTCTACAGAAACAATTGTCATATTACCATGAAAATCTCAGATCTAGACCATTTTAACCTGTAGATCATGAAAATAGCATGTTTCTTTATGTCAGATGTGACCTTAATATCGTGAAATGAGCATACTTTTATCTTTATGGTGATTCTGTCTACATTTCTTGCCCTCACATAAATTCAATATTCCTGCTTCCCCTCCTGTGCACAATAGAGATATTCAAATATCCTAACTATGCCAGTTATTTACCCCCGACATATACCTTATTACTCAATGTATGGGATAATTGATTGCTGCTAAACCTTTGCAGTATCAGGGATGGGAAGTGTGTAGGGGCCGGCATCATTGTATATATATTAGTGCCGTTCATCCGAGAGACGTGTTCGTGTGGTGCTTGTTCCTTCTATGCTAGCTAGGTGTCGCTTTGCGATACCTCGTTGGTACAAGAGGGGGCAGCACCATGCCTCGCGTCCAGCTCCTACTAAGGAGCCGGACGAGCGGCAGAAGGGGACTGGACATGGTCCAGTCCAGACGCTAATACTTTGTCATCAGAGAGATTAAATAAAGTCCTACCCGAGAGGTAGGGGTTTCTGGGGCTTTGCCCAACCCGAACTACTCGTGTTGTGTTGGTACATCTAGTGGTAAGCGAGCCAAAGAGCCACCCAACATATAAGTCAATACGAACCATTACACTGGTGCCGTGACCAGTTGGTTCGGGGGTGGTGCGCGGCCACATTGGCCGAAAGCCTCGGGAAACCCGAAGCGGATCCCCCCAGCCCTGGGCTAGAGGGATTCGAAGAGGATGATTACACATCCCAGCATCTGTTGTTAGACTGGAAACCCGGTCAACAACAAATGTTTAATCAGGAGGGTGTACGAAATATTTTTTCTACACCCGACCTTAGGGACAATGCCACCAGAGATGGCATCGTAAAATTGTATCCGGCTACACCCCAGACAGGAGTACCGGATACCGGATTGTTTAGGGGTGTGTTAAGACCCCCAACTTTAGACTTGAGCGATTGGTCCCAAGTTATAACTAGCAGACGCCAGCTAGGTCCTATGGTACCAACAGGCTCGGCTAGCGGCTTGGGTACACCAATTGCACAAAGCCCTATGCAGCGTACTGCAACCCCCCAGGGTTCAGCACCAGGTGGTGGAACCGAAGTAGCCCCACTAATGACATCGTCGGATCATGACAGCGACGATGGTAAAACCAAAAGGGACGCAATAGTCCCAGACGCGAAATCAAAAGATAAGCCTAGTGGTACCGGACCGAAAAGCTCGGAAAGGCATCACCTAGGCCGATCTCTAGACGAAGGCTTGTCTGACTCCATGTTTTACCCTGGAGGCAGTCGCAAGTCTATCTACGGACGTCGGATGGGTCCCGGGTATAAAAATACTCAGGCCTATTTGAAAGCCAAGGAACAGGTAGAGTTACAGGCAAAGAGGCAACATGAACAATTCATGTTAGCCCAATCCAAAATAGAGGAGGAAGCTAAGTCTCGGATCGGAAAATTACGATCCGTTGAGCAGGAGGCGATTCTAAAAGAATCCGACCTCAAATATCGTCTATCCTCCGTATCCCATCGGTTGGAGCGGAAGGAAAGAGACGCACAGGAAAAAGAAAAGAGGCTGGCTGAGTTGGAAATCGAGGAAGCCAATAAACTTAGAGCAATCGACAAGGCTAGAGCCGAGGAGGTTGCTAAGGCTCGGGATGTAAATAAATTACAAACTGAGTTGCACGCAATGGAGGAGAAGCTTAAGAAACTTCAACTCCGGAAGGCTGAGACAGAAGCCAAGATGGTCTCGGAACAAGCCGAGATCAGGAAGGAGACCAGTGAATATAACAGGTCTCAGAAAGAGAAGGGTGAAAAGTACCGCCTACTTAAGGATACTTTTAAGCGAGAGGCAATTATCGCCCAAGAAGAAAGAAACCGAGCTGTGGCTGAAAATGAAAAGATTCGATCCGAAATCTTGGCAGAAAACGCACAGCTTAGGGAGGAACAGCGAAACCTGACTACAGACGTAGCTACCCTCACAATAAATAAGTCCGCTATGGAGAGTTATTTACAGGAGCAAGAGCAAACACATGCCCCTCCGGCGAGTAGGGATACAAACCCGAACTCGACGTTCGTGAAACAGGGCGACCCGGTCTCCTGTTCTACACCGAAGAATCCGCAGTATAATCCTTTTGTAAATGATAATGCTTCGCGGAACGTAGATCAAGGGGGCGTTTACATCAGAACCCAGGATAAGCATGGCCGAACTAGTAGAGTCCGGATAAGTGAGGTGCCCATAGTCCACAACCTGGACCCGGACTATACCCCTAGAGAGGCTTCCGATAGTAGTGCGGAGACCAGTGGGTTCCACATTCATGTGGATCCTAGTAACGACCCGGGGCTGGGTGCTGGTAATGACAACACCCAACCGAATCCATCAAACGATGGCGGCCAGTCAACGGGAAACCAGCCATCCGACGGCGGTTACCAAGGCGCGCAAGGGGGGGGCGGTGCTTCGGGTGCCACAGGCTATAGTGGTACCTCGGGTACCGGCCCCAACCAGGGTAGTGCGAGCTATACGAACCACAGTGGTACACAGTGGACGTATACACAACCTCCACCACCGCCTCCACCGGGCAATTCGAGCTTCGGTGGTATAGGGGGCAATCGGACCTTGAATGAAACCAAGGCGATTGAATGGAGCAAACAGCAATGCACTAGATTGATGTATGCTCACAATTCTGCCCGAAGGGTAGCCGTTATTCCTAGAGAATATGACGGTACTCGACCATGGAAAGAGTGGTTTGAAGATTTCATCGATGTGATGAATTGTAATGGATGGACCCCATACGAGGCCAAGCCACATCTGGTGAGATGTCTGAAAGGCGGGCCGGGTCGCATGGCTGTAGAGCAATGGCGAACCTGGTACGGCCTCGTTGGGAGTTTTGAGCAGTTAGTAGAAACTGCTAGTGGACTGTTATGCAACATGGTCAAGGAAGACCCGATGGTCCGTTTTAAGAAACGCACACAGAAGCCGAATGAAGCTTTCAGAGCATACGGTATGGAACTCCATGCCCTGCTAAGTAAGGCCAGACCCGGTACTGAAAACCAGGACTGGTATATGGACGATTTGATCACTCAATTCGTCAAGGGTCTAAGAGACCGAGATGAACAATTAGCAGCGAGGGATGCCTGGAAAGAGGGCATAACACTACACGGCATATTTAATGGTATAGATATGGCCGTGAAGAAGCGAGCTATGTTAGCTGGGGACATACCTAATGCCAGCGGCTTGGTACCCCTGGCATCGGTGACCCAGCAGTCGGAGGTCAATACTCCCTCAGACGACTTCGAATTGATTGATATCGAACAGGAAGACGGCACCTTCTGTTCGATGCAATTAAGGAAGAATACTTCAGGTAGGAAGTATATTCCCAGGAAATCTTTCAATAAACAAAGGGACTCTAGACCTTCATCCGAGGTCAAGAGTGACCCGAAGGCTGTCGAGAAGGCGGTCAAGTCCACTGTAAGCACTGACAAAGTGAAGACTCAGTCCCCGGACATGACCAAACTTCTGGAAGACATGTGTAAGAAAATTACAGATGCCATCCAAGCCAATCGGCAAAGACCCCGGGTGGATCGCCGAACGGTTAAGTGTTTCAGGTGCCAGCGCATGGGACACTACTCATCTGAATGTACCGCTACTAAGCCGGTAATGGCTGCCTTCTATGAAGCCGAAGACGACGGCGTAGAAAGGGAGAATGCTACGGATTCCACAGATGTGGAAAACTAGTGGGGGTTGTGTCAACGGCATCTGACATGGCCCCGAGTGGGAACGAATGCCAAAATGCTACCGGGGGTATCCCGGTGGAAGATTTCGAGTCAATTACACCTGGAGGCCGGGTGGCTGAGGGTGCGCACCCCTGCACCTCGGCCGGGGCCAGGGACCCTAGTGTTGATATGTGCAGGAGCGATCATATGGAGGCGAGTGGCCGCACTAGGGGAGAGGAAGGATGGATCAAAGAGTTGATTCGAGTGTGTGGGACACGCCTTCCCCCAAGTCATCCGTGTCTGGAATTCCTGAGAGGACTCGGATTGAATCTTGGTGATTCGGGAGACTTTCACCAGTTTACCAGTAACCCCTCGCCTTTAGGGGGGAGACGGTGGTATGTACCCATATCTGTGGAAGGCCGGGTGGGGGAATTCTTGGTGGATACTGGAGCTAGTCATTCATGTGTGTCCAAAGGATTCTTCGATTCGGTGGCCGGCAGCCATGAGAACCTCAAAACGGGGGTAAATGCTTGTACGGCCGACGGAAGCAGTATGCGTACATTTGGTAGGACGTTTATGCCTATCCATATAGGAGGCAAAGAGTTTGTTCTTTCGCCAACTATAGCAGAGGTTAGTGATGACGGAATCCTCGGATTGGATTTTGCAAGCTTATACGGGGCCGTCTTGGACCCGAGGGACGGTACGATGGGTATACGGAGCCCGTATGGCTTGCATGTCCAATGCGTATTGAGACAGGTGTCTTCGGTCGCAGCAGTGGTACATACGGTGAAGATCCCACCGGGTACCACTTGCGATGTCCTTTGTGGCGGATCCATGGCTCAGAGGAATGAAACTGGAGTCTACGAACCCGACACGGTGTATTTGTCAAGCATCGGGTTAGACTCAGTGGATACATTAGTGGCTAATGCAGCTTGGTCTGTATTACCCATAACTAACCGAAGTGGTTCGGTGGTTTATTTGAGGCGAGGCGACAGTGTTGGAAGGATGAGTTCGGTAGAACATGTCGCCGAGGCTAAATTTAACAAACCACTAAACCCAGTTAGTCAGCATCCTATGGATGAAGAATTCCAAAAGCTGATTGATCAGTCAGATTTAAAGAATACGGACGATAAGGATTGCCTAGCGAGACTTCTACAAAAGTACGAAGGTGCTTTTGGTAGGGAAGGAGGCCCGGTGGGTAGATCCGATAAGGTGTTGCACACCATAGATGTGGGCAGCGAGAAACCTTTTAAAATCCCGTATCGTAGACTTCCCCTTAAGAAGAAGTTAATCTGTGAAGAGCAAATACAAAAACAGTTGGACCTAGGGGTAATCGTGCCTAGCTCAAGTCCCTGGTCCAGCCCTGTTTGTATGACTACTAAGAAAGACGGTACAATCCGCTTTTGTGTCGACTACCGGAAATTGAACGGTATAACAAAGAAGAACTCGTATCCTTTACCAAGGATAGACGAGACTTTAGATAGCTTGGGCGGAAACCAATGGTTCTGTACCTTGGATTTACAGTCCGGATATTGGCAAATACCAATGCACCCCAAAGACAAGGAGAAGACAGCATTCTCCAGTCATATGGGGCTGTTTGAGTATAATGTCCTACCCTTCGGATTGTGTAACGCCCCCGCTACATTCGAGGCTATGATGGAATCCTTACTGAGTGACCTTTTGTGGAAGAAATGCCTGGTTTACTTGGATGATGTGGTCGTGTTCGGCAAGTCATTCAAGGAATGCCTGGCGAATCTGCAATTAGTCCTCGACCGGATACTATCAAACGGTCTTAAACTTAAACCCAAGAAATGTAATTTGTTTAAGAAAACCATTACATACTTGGGAAGGATCATTACTCCTAACGGGGTAAGTGCGGATCCGGAAAAATTAGAAGCTGTAGAAAATTGGGAAAGACCCACGAGTGCTAAGGAGGTGAGATCATTTTTAGGATTTTGTTCCTATTATCGTGATTTCATACCGAATTACTCTCGTGTCAGCTTCCCCATGCAGTGCTTAGCTCACTGGACCCCGGGTAGGGCACGGGACCCATTCCCATGGACCAGCGAGCAAGAAGAGTCTTTTAATAAAATAAAAGATTTATTTAGGAATACACCCGTGTTGAAATATCCCACTCCCGAGGGACATTTCATCTTAGACACCGATGCGAGCAATGATGCGATTGGGGCAGCTCTCTCTCAGGTCCAAGAGGGAGTCGAAGTGCCAATAGCATTTGCTAGCAACACGTTAAGCAAGACACAGCGAAATTATTGTACCACCAAGCGAGAACTCCTCGCTGTGGTGGTGTATACGAAGAAGTTTAAGCATTTCCTTTGGGGAAGTGACTTTACTTTAAGAACAGACCATTCGTCTCTTAGGTGGCTCCTTAACTTTAAGGACGCCGAGGGGATGATTGGACGTTGGTTAGCTCACCTATCCGAATTCGGATTAGAGCATAAACAAATAGAGCACCGACCCGGTGCTAAACACATCAATGCGGATGCCTTGTCAAGACGGCCTATCCGAAGGTGCCAAAATGCCACATGTGAAGACTGCGGGGCCCACAATGCTGTGGTAGCCGGGCTGGTATTTAATTATACCACCCCCCGTATCCCCTGGGAGGAGGCTGTATGCAGCTATCTCGATTGGTCCCCGGAGACCATCAAGAAGTTTCAACAGTCAGACCCCACCACTGCGCGCATAATGGAATACCTACGGTCAGGCATTAAACCGGCAAGGCCTCTAGTTTCCCTGGAGGATAGGGAAGCGAGGCGGTTGCTGGCTCAATGGGCCGAGCTAGAGATCCGAGACAGCATACTATGTAGGTGGAAGACAACTCCCACCAACGGTAGGCTGTTGCAAATAGTGATACCCGCCCCGATGAGGAGGGATATCATGTATTATTGCCATGGCCACCAAACGAGTGGCCATTTCGGTAAGAGAAGGTCGATAGAGCGTCTACAAAGGCGTTACTACTGGCCCGGTATGAGAGGCGACCTGCTCCGGTGGATCGCCACTTGCCCGGATTGTTGTAAAAACAAACCGGGACCCGGCCTGGGTAAGCAACCCTTATCACAGGAATTGTTTGGTGTCAGATTTGCTCGAGTAGCGATAGACATCATCAGTGGGATTAAGACGACGCCGCGAGACAATACTTGTATGATGGTCGTAACCGACTATTATACTAAGTACACTCGGGTGTTCCCCCTTCCCAACCACAAAGCCGCCACATGCGCGGAGGCATTTGTGAAAGGCTGGGTGCTGCATTTGGGTGTTCCCCTTATGATGCACAGTGACCAGGGAAGGGAGTTCGAGTCAGAACTTTGGCAGGAAATGTGCCATTACCTAGCCATTTGTAAGACCCGAACAAACCCGTACCGACCACAGTCGGATGGGCAGGTAGAGCGCTTCAATAGAACCCTCATACAAGTACTAAAGCCCCTGGTTAATACCCACCAGGATGACTGGGATGAACAGTGCGAGTTTGTAGTACATGCCTACAACAACACTGTCCATTCATCAACTAACTGCACCCCAAACATGCTAGTGTTCGGCGAGGACATCATAATGCCCGCCGACTTAGTGTATGGAGTGGTTGGAATAGACCCGGAGGCGCCCTGCACGGTGCTGTTTGTAGAGTCATTAAGGGACCGGTTCAAACAGGCATACGAGGCCGTTCGGAAAGAACTGCTGAAGAGTGCGAAGTGGCAGAAGGTGGGCTATGACACCAATGCTAAACGAATTCGTTTTAATGTTGGGGACAAAGTACTAAGGTACTACGAGCCGCTGGATAAGCTGAAGCTCGTAACGCCTTGGGAAGGTCCATTTAAAATCGTTCGTGTCATCTCCGAGTCCACGGTGATGATAGAGGACTGCCTGACGGGTAGGAAATGGAAGACAAATGTCGGAAAACTTCGGCCCTGGAAGGGGCGCGAAGAGGCGGAGAGGGAGTTCGGCTACAAACCACCTGTATCTGTCCCTAGCGGACCGAGCGTGGTAGTACCGAGGAAGCGCCCTAGAGGCCGGCCGAGAAAGACGCCGGGAGACGAGGTTATAGTAAAAAAGAAGACGAAGGCCAGGAAACGACCTAATCATAAGAAATGGAAGAAAGTCTCGCTGAGTGAAGGCATTACGTATGGGAAGGGTCCCGCTCTGACTAAGCGAGATCCAGAAAAGGCCGTACGTAAAGCCGGGAAAAATAAAATGCTAACCGAAGGCGTTAGACGCAGCCCCCGGTTGAGGTCTGCTGTAACCTAACTCAGTACACAACGAGCTGCTGCGTGTTGTCCGCCATAGGCAGGCAACATACGTTCCACGGCCAGAGATGTCGAACGCGCCCTCCCCGGGTGGCTGTATCCCGTGAGTGGCGGTCGGATTAACCGGTACATTCGCTTTGAAGCGTTGTATACACCGCCAAGCTCCAGACGATAGCACTCGGGTAGTAGGCCGCGTCTCACATGTCGAGTCGAATGTTGGTTCGGATCTAGTTCCCTAGGTGGCGCTGCTGGTGTGGCGGGAAAGCGCGGAACTAGGTCACCGGATAGCCATGGCGGGATCTCGCGAGACGAGAGGTCTGACGTCATACTGGTCATAACTAGAGCGGACTCGTGGTGGTTAGACGCCACCCGTTTTTGCTCTAGTTATTTGTCGGCGGTTATACAGCCTGTAGCTGTCGTGTTAGCCTAGCTAACCCAAAAGCCTCTCTGTTGGACGAATCCTTCGGGAGGAGTCCAACAAAACTTGCCAATTAATTTTGGAAGTCGAACCCGGTGCCATGGCACAGGGAACGATTGACGCTGCGCGTCAAACAGCCAACATTCCGTTGGAACAAGACGAGGACCCGAAGGTCCCGTCTCGGGTCGAGGAATCTATGGATTCTTCGACAGAGGAGGCCGCCCGGACGCTCTCGGCTATGGCCGAGGCAACCGACCGGGAGAGAATGCCACCTCCACCCCCGCCACGCCCGGAGCGCCCGTCTACAACAGCCGCTTCGGGTAGCAAAGTGGATGTCCTGGACATTCCAATGTATCCTCCGGGATTCAGGACTCAGATCAGACGTCTAGCACACGTTGATCGCCAGGAAGGTATCGTGTATACCTCCTGGGGTACGTACATCCCTATGCACGCCTCCATGTTCGGATGCGGGCCCATGGCGGTGGAGCAGGGCGTGCCCGAGCCCATACCAGATGAACTTAAAACTATGGTAATGGACTCGTGTAGTGACGAGCTGGCTGACAACATGCCAGTTTCTTGGCTCCGCAACTACCTAAAGTTGGCGGAGAATATGGCGACTAACGAGAATTTAGCTCGAGCCGTCTTGATCTCTGCGGGCATCATCCAGAAGGCCACGGAGTTAAGGGAGTCCGAATCCGACATGGATACAGACTCCACAGTAACCTTGTCGTCGGTGGAAACCGACCGGGTCAAGCGATTGACCCGTAAACCTGCGCCCAAGGGTCCTCTCACTGAGAGCGATCTGGAGGCTGAGGATGTCCGCATCGCCGTCGAGAGGTCCACGACCGAGACCGACCCAGCTGCCGACATCCCGGAGGCACCTGGCGAGATCTCGGAAGAGGACATCTCGCGCCAGCAGGCTGCTGTAGAGGCAAAGCGAACCGAGCTTGCCAAGCAGCAGAAGGAGCTCACCGCAGCTCGCCGGGCCCATCGCAAGCAGCAGGCCCAACGAAAAGCTGAGATCTCTTCCGACTCTGACTCCCCGGTCAGCGGAAGGAGGAGCCCTCGGACAGGGGACAGGAGCCGACGCGAGTCGGATTCCAGTCCCGAAGTTCCGGCCCAACCGACTAAGGTTGTGCGCCGGAAGAAGAAGAATGGAGCGAAAGCGTCTCCGGCAGAGCCCACGCCCCCCACCAAGCCGAGGGGTAAGGGCAAACCGAAGACGCTCGCTCCCACCACTACAACCACCACGGTAGCCACCTCGGTTACTGCATCTTCTGCAGCCAGCACGTCGGGTGCAAAGACGAAGTCCCCTACCAAGGCTCCGACTGGTACTACCACCTCCAGCCGAGCCAGCCGTAGGGGAGCTGACATATACACGGACAGCGAGGAAAGCGAAAGCGATCCAGAGCTGCCCGAGTCTGCCAAATCTGATTTGGAGTCCGTGACAATGTGGGAAGAAATGACCACGGATGTTCCCAAGGACGACAATCAGAAGTGGATGTGGAAGAATGCAGCCGAGGGGTTCAAGGAACGGACTCCCCGCTGCTTCGCGGACTGTGCTTACGACACAGTCCACTATATGTGTCCGAGCGCCGTCAATAAGGACGGTGACAGCGATGACGAGGAGTGGATGAAGTCCGGCCCCTCGGATACGCCAGTAGGCAAGTTCTACCTGATTTGGATTGACCAGCTCAAGTCCAAATTAGGCTCGATCTACAGCTACGAGGCCCGGACGAAAGTCCAGTGGGCAATGACCCAATGGGGACCAACCGGCAACCGCCGAAGGTGCCCGTTTGAGTCTTGCCAGCTGGCTCTCACGGGTGAGAAGATGTTCGAGACGAAGCCCCGCTTCGCTCGACACATCGTCGAGTATCATATGCATCACAAGCCTGTGATGATGTGTGTGCTCGGGGACCGCCCGAGTAAACATTGTGATGGCTCGTTCAGCACTCACCGGCGCCGAGACATGGCTCTGCATTTGCAGAAGGCCCATGGCATCGGCCTGGAGAAGACCAGGAAACGAGCCATCAAGTGCTTCAGCGAGCTCCTTGCTAATTGGTCCGCGCTGAGCATCAAGGAAGTGAAAGAGCAGGCATTCGAGACCGGATTCTGCTCGTGGAAGAGCGGCAACTTGCTGACTTACTTCCAGACGAACTCCTCGTCCACAAAATTCGGGATGCCCAGCGAGGTGCACCTGAAGGTGAAAAAGTGGCGAGGAGACGACAAGCGAGAGAAGGCCAAAGCCCGCTCTAAAGGTCCAAACGGAGGCACAGTCACGACTACTGCTTCCAAGAGGACCCGAGCAGACCGGTCCGTGAGCCCTTCGGGTGGCAAGGACCAGCCAAGACCAGCCAACCCAGCTGATCGTCGCGAGTCGGGACAACAGGTCTCGGCTCTAGAGATGCCTGGCAACCAGGCCCGCAGGTCGGGTAGCCAGGCGACCGCACCGGCGACTCCAGCCACCTCCACACCTGCACCCGCGGAACAACGCCCGGGCGAAGCCTCTGGCGGCCTGGATGATGGGGGCGAACTGTTCGCTCCCCCATCCGGGTATTCTACTTGGTGGGCTGGAGAGGGATCCTCCGGCAAGCGCCCCACGTACAGTGAGTACGCGGCGAAGTTCCCTTCAATGGGACCGGCTGGACCCGAGTCGCAGGTCCTTACCTCCTTGGGCCGGGCCAAAGCTCGTGGTAGGGGCCGCGGTGGGCTGGAGTCCACCCGAGGCTCCCCGGGTGGTGGCCGAGGCCGAGGAGGCATCACGGTGGAGGGCCCGTCTGCTCCTCCAACAGGCACCCCGCCTGTCTCAGTGGAGGCCCCAGCGCCACCACCAGTGATAGTTCCACCGACGGGTCCTCGGGTACCCCTAATGGAACTAATCTCCGGTACCCTGTCAGGTCTTCAGGATCCGAATACGTTCGTCGACCACCGCGATGTCCGAACGGTTCAGATCCAGAATGACCTGATGGCAGAATGGCAGGCATTGCACCGCCAGAAGTCTGTTGACTACTGGCGTGTGATGACTGAAGCCACCGTCAATCTGGTCTACGAGATCCAGAGGCGGGAGGAAGAGAAAATCAGGGAGCTGGAAAGGAAGAAGGTCGAGGAAGCCCTCGAGTCCTGCCGGCGGAAACAGAAGGAAGCCGAAAAGCTTAAAGAGTTTCACGAAGCTGAAAACTCCAGATATATCCATCGATTTAAGGAGGCTGACCTCAAGTTTTTCCTGGCATTCGGGAAACATCTGGAGGAGTGGGACGGCTTACCGTCGTCTCTCATCTTCGTACCAGAGATACCCCCGGATGCCCCGCCAGCCCCGGCTACTCCACCGGTTCTGGCCACTCCACCGGTCCCGGCTGCTCCGCCGATTCCGGCAGCTCTCTTGCTCCCGCCCCCCACTTGGAACCGGGCTGTCCCAACTGCCACGGTTGCTGCACCAGCATCCGAGGCAATGGACAGTCCGTCCGCAGTGATGAGGGCCTTGAGCTTGGGGAGCGAGACTCCCAGCGAGGCTTCAGCGGCGCTCTCTACGAGCAGCTGTAGCAGCTCGGCTCCATCTGCCTCATTGGAGCCGGCTGAGAAGATGGACACAGATCCTGAAGATCTTTGAGTGTCCATCTGTTGGTGTCTCCTTGTACCCGAGGGTAAATGCATTTAGTATGCCAGAGGCACTGTTCCTTACGCTGGACTCCTGATACCTGGATCGTAACCTGCAGCGAGGATGGACGCTAACCCGAACACCCAAAGGACTACAACATCTAACCGGGTCTCCATCTTCCCATCTTCATCAGGGCACATCATAACAGCAACGTGGTTTGCCACCACACATATGTCGCCGGGTGGAGCTGCAGAAACCAGTCGTTCCAGGTTCGCCGGAAGTCCGGTATATTGTAAGGGTGATCCTGCTACCCTGGTAGGACACCTATATTTCATATTTTATATAAATCTATTTTTATATCGTATATTATATTCTTGTAAGTAAAAGTCAAAATTTTTTCGGGTTATTTACCCCACCTCGGGTCGGTAAAAACATTGTAAAAATTTATCAATATCACCTTACTACACATCGAATATTCTTCGTCGCGTCTCATGTTTAATAATAACACACGTGTAACATTATCACCATAGGTCGATGGTCCATAAGGGGCCACTTCCTATTTTTGTTATTATTTATAAACACTTCGGGTTATATACGATGATGCCTTATTGTGTACATATAACTTATAATGCCCCTTAAATGTTCTATATTTAATACGAACTGTGTATATATAGACTTACCTATTTATTTATAACACCACTGTATAAAGTCAACAATAGTTACTTGTTAATTACACCCAACCCTAGGTAAAGTCTAGTGGGGGTGGTGTAGGGGCCGGCATCATTGTATATATATTAGTGCCGTTCATCCGAGAGACGTGTTCGTGTGGTGCTTGTTCCTTCTATGCTAGCTAGGTGTCGCTTTGCGATACCTCGTTGGTACAAGAGGGGGCAGCACCATGCCTCGCGTCCAGCTCCTACTAAGGAGCCGGACGAGCGGCAGAAGGGGACTGGACATGGTCCAGTCCAGACGCTAATACTTTGTCATCAGAGAGATTAAATAAAGTCCTACCCGAGAGGTAGGGGTTTCTGGGGCTTTGCCCAACCCGAACTACTCGTGTTGTGTTGGTACATCTAGTGGTAAGCGAGCCAAAGAGCCACCCAACATATAAGTCAATACGAACCATTACAAGTGTTTTTTGCCCAGGCGAAATCGTGTCCGGGTGTGTGACCATTGAGTAACATGCCATGTTGAGGGTTTGATTTCCTACAGAAATAATCATTTTATCTCATTGAAAATCACAGGTCTGGACCATCTTGAGCAGTAGATCATAAAATTCCCATTGTTATTTATGTCAGCTAATTCATTGCTACCATAAAATGAGCCTACTTGAAAATGCATTTTAATCATGATACTGAGCATAATGTCCAGGCGAGTGATGAACTACAAGGTATTTTGAACAGAAATTATGAGGTCTTCACAGATTTTTTTCCCGATCAAAACTATATACCACCTGAAAGTACATGCTGTAGGCATTGTATTCCATATAATCAATAGTTCCTACCAAAGTCTGTTCAGATTTAATATAGAACAGAAAGAAATGAATATCTTAGGACCTAAGATTTACTTGAATTCCAGGCTAGGCCCTATAGGAAAATGACCTGAGAGCAAGGCAAAAAGCCCATTACATCTGGCTACAACACTCCAAACCCAGTACTACAAGCAAATAATTAATTACAGTGGATCAGAAGCATATCATAGGTCATTTTGTATCAATAAAGGGAAAATACCCCCAATGGTCAATCTTTTCCGGGTATATAGGTTCCGGGCATTGCCATAGCAACAGTTTTCATATTTAACCCATAATATTTCATGTGCAGTCAATTATGACTAACGCTTAGTTAAAGTGCAAAAGTTGTCTGCTTTATAGAACATTCAAAGAGAAACACTATCCTATTTTCATGACAAATAGGATGGGGTGTCTTTCAATTGACACCTGCAAATCAGAGATCACCATCTAGCTAGGATATTAAATGCCATTTGGATGTAGGTAGCCACCCATTTGTCAGTTAAACACAAACTATATTTTTTAGTCATTTTGACTAAACTAAGTTAGACTAACTAACTTGGATGTTTTTTTTTCTGTGCAGGCATGCAGGGACAATGCACTTTAGCTGCTATTACCTATAGATACTATGTTAGCGTGTAGGGTTGGGTTAAGGTGGCTGACGGCCTTTGAAAACGTGTCCACTGAACAGCTTTCTGTGCACCCTAGAAGTAATTCTAGAGAATGCAAAAAGGGGACCCCTCGATGATATTATAGAAATGTTAGGAAAAGTTGTGATATGGGTGAGAATCCAATCCCAGACCCCTTGAATTGAATGCATGCATGCTACCATTATGCTATGAAGTCTGTCCTCTTGGGCCTACTGAAGTCTTCATGTATCTCACCCTCCCCGCCATGTGTTGAAATCTGATCTTCTATTTTTTGATGCCCAAAACAATCGAAATATGCCTGTGACTATATATGTTGTAACTCCATTCACTACAAAGATATGATTGTAGTCTAATTACTGAGGAAGTTACAAAAAAGTTCTAATTACTTGAATCTGGGCATTTATGTGACAAAGAGCTATGTAATCCAATATAAAGTAGAAGGTTGTGTATCTCAAAAATGTGCATGGAACCCCTATACATCAATATTTCGTATTTGAAAAGTACATACAAATTTGGGACTCCGAAGAAAATATGGTGAGAATCTAATTACTTTAAGTCTATCCCCGCCAGCCACCTTAAGGAATATTCCTTGCAAATACATGCGCTCAAGACAAAGGCATGTTTCAAGTTATGGGGCAGGGGAGGGGGGTCTAGGTAGTTTAATAGACGAGACTTTTGTTTTGATTTCATCCTCAATCAACATGGGATCTTTACTTCTCACTGTGATTCTTGCGGATAACTAGACTAATCACAAAATATTTTTTTTCTAAACTGGGTACACATTATTTACAGGTGGGTCTGTTTATCTTGGGTAGGGGGTAGGGGCAGTTACTTCATTTAGCTTGAGTTGCCAATTCTATATTTCTTTTCCTCTTTTTCCCTTTAAATTTTGATGATTACTATAGTGAGGGGTGTAGGAAAAGGGGGAAAAGAATTTGCCAAGAATTCATAATAGATTGGATAAGCAGCTAAAACTTTGCATCTCAAATAAGATTAATAGGGTAATGGGATAGGGAAAATGAGTCTAAAATTCCCAAAAAATTACTTTTCTATAAAATTCTATCTACGTATGTATAGGCATCATTGCGCTTAAGCCGACAATTCAGGGTGGTTGAGTGGATCCCCCCCCAATAAAGATTTGCTTCCTACGCCTCTGCTAATAGTGGCCTGTATAAGCGCCCGACGCTCTTAGATTTCAACCTGCCTCTATACCCGCTTATTCAAGACTTATTTTATAGTGCATAATTGAATTCAATGCTGCCATAACCCCAATGCTTATTCAAGACCGGCGCTCATTCAAAGACCCGGTGATTATACATGCCACTACAGTAGATCTATGTTATAGCATTGAAAGATATTGATACAAGTATGCATAATTTCAGATCACTAGTAGTATGAAGCCTAAAGGACTGTTGGATTAGCTTGAGTTGCCAATTCCATATTCATTTTCCTCTTTTTCCCTTCAAATTTTGATGATTAGTTCTTTGTTATAGCAATGCCATTTTTTTACGTTTTTTAAATCAGACTATTATTAAGGATTCTACAGCTTAAAATTAAAAGAAAGCAAGATTACATTGGGCAGGTACATCATACAGCGGCATTAACAGGGAATGTTAGCCTGGGGGATGATACAGGGTATTGTACATGATACTGGGGGCATGAGACAGGGTATGGTACATGATACTGGGGGCATGGACAGGGTATGGTACATAATACTGGGGGCATGGACAGGGTATGGTACATAATACTGGGGGCATGAGACAGGGTATGGTACATGATACTGGGGGCATGAGACAGGGTATGGTACATGATACTGGGGGCATGGACAGGGTATGGTACATAATACTGGGGGCATGGACAGGGTATGGTTCATGATACAGGGGGCATGGACATGGTATAGTACATGATACTGGGGCATGAGACAGGGTATGGTACATGATACTCGGGCCATGACATAGGTTATTGTACATGAGACTGGGGGCATTGACAGGGAATGTGAGCTTCGAGCTGAGGCAGGGTATGGTTCATGACACTGGAAGCAGAGACAGGGTATATATAGTACATGATACTGCATGGTGGCCTGGACAGGGAATGTGAGCTTGGATGCTGAGGGTACATGATACTGGGGGCATGGACAGGGTATGGTACATGATACTGGGGGTGTGGCAGGGTATGTGTGCCTGGGGGCTGAGGCAGGGTGTATCACAAGGTACTGGCCCGGTGCTCAGAAAGGGTATGCATATGTGTAAACCACTCATTTTTTTCAACTTTTTAAAGATTCACCAGGGGATCCATGCATATCATGCAGATCACATTTTAACATTTATATGGGTGGGGTAAAAAAATTAAAACAGAGGGTACCAGACATCCATAATATAATGCAGCAATATAAATTGCTGATAACTCGAAAAGTGAAAAGCCTATTATTGGCTCCCATGAGTTGTGCACTCATCCTGTTGCATCAGCACTCCCTCACCCAGGTGTATTTGCACCACCAAGCCACAATTGCATAACTCCCACCAAAACTGCACTATTTGCACCACATTGCCAAAAAAAGGCGGGAAAGTTGATACATGGATCAACATCATATACCTTCATTATTGGAGGCAAAAAGCGTCTTATGGCTGCTAACCAACTGAGTCTGTACAATATTGACAATTTCTCAAAATTTACAAAACTTTGTAATGAAATACCTTTTCTTGCAAGACCCCTACACCTCCTCCTTTAATGGCACTACACATTCGTTAAGTAATTCTGCCTCTTATATACATAATTTCCATCTTTTTTTCAAAACCACCAAAATGACTGAAAGTGCAGGGCCCCAGGGTGTCTCCTTATAACTCACTTTTCGAGTTAAAAATTGATAGAATACATACTTTCAGTCTCTAGATTTGCAAAATTTCCTAATCCTGGGGGCATAGCTCCCAGAACTGCAATTTACTTACATTGATATATACAACCTCCTTTGCCAACAGAAAAGCGAAGGGTTTACAGGGTTAGTTTCATGTACCTTGCCCTGTCAATGGCCGATCCACCCTAGGGGGGGAGGGCCTGCATCAAAGTAGGTCATTTGTGGATTGAGACATGTTATGCCACTTGGGGTGTGGCATTCGGCTCTTCAATGCTATCTCTATTGGGCATTGTTATTCACATGAAATAAATGATAGTAGGGGTGTAGATAGGGTATAATTATAATATGAGCCTGTGGGCTATGGCAGCTTATGGTACATGACATTGGTGGCTGGGGCAGAGTTTTAAGAGAGGATTGAGAGATTGTAAATAAGTGGGCCCTACATGATAACCAGGGATCCAGGTAGAGATATGAGGATAGAAGAGTGGGGGAGGGGGTACCTTTTTCTCTTTAAACAAATTCATTTCCAAATGGGTTTGGTTTGAAAGATTATCCATGTTTGTGTTTGTGGGACCCTAAGTCTAAGAATCCACCAGAATGCACCATTTCCCCACTACATTTCAAAATTTTCTGGGGGCATGCCTCCACTAGACACTTTTTAAATGTAGAGGGGGAAAGCCCCCAATCAGCGATGGAGTATTGGGCCCTGGTTGTCCATGCTTGGCCCAATATAAACCAACATTGGCCCAATACAAGCTGACAGCGGCCCAATGAATCCTTAATACCTGGTTTACTTATAGCTGTAGATATCTTAATCATGAGAGCCCTCAGAATGCACCATTTCTCCTCTTGATTTCAAAATTTTCTGGTGGCCCGTTTGCGACATCATGTTGCTGCACTTGAGACCCCCCACCCCACATGTCAAAATCACGACCCCCCCCCCCTTTCTGAAAATCCTGGATCCCCCCTGAAAGATATTGATACAAGTATGCATGATTTCAGATCACTACCGGTATGAAGCCCATAGGACTGTTGGATGCCCAAAAAAGGTAAATGTAGCATGTGAAATTCAAGGCTCCACCAATACCATATGCCAGTCCAAACAACTTTCCAAAGTGCATGGTTGGAAAGCTGGAAGATAAAAAGGGACACATTCATTTTCATAACAAAGAGGTTATTAGGAAGGAATAATGGATTGTGTGCGTGAGAAATTCTAAGCTCTTCAATTGCCTTAGGTATAGACCTTTTCAGCAATGGTGATGGAAACCCTCTCAGATTGCTGCAATTATTTTCTAAACAAGA
This sequence comes from Acholoe squamosa, assembly GCA_949317995.1. NCBI lineage: Eukaryota > Metazoa > Annelida > Polychaeta > Phyllodocida > Polynoidae > Acholoe > Acholoe squamosa. The sequence continues at coordinate 45,937,709 of OX439050.1, forward strand.
CCATTGCTTTGAAAATTGGCATAGGCTGATGGTAAGCACAAATAAGGTATTATTTTATGTAAGAATCATTAACTTACGAAGTACTAAGAAAGGCTATGGCTGAGGTGTAAGTAAAGCACTTTCCAATGGTAAACAGTACAACACTGATGATTATAGAAACCTCTTGTTGCCATAAGGACATTCCTTTCATAAATAGTGCAGCTGTGCATGCTACCAGCATGGAGGGCGCCACTGAAACTGGGCCTAGGTACATCATGGGTGCAGATGTTAGCTTAGCACGTGTGTAATCAATGACTAAGCCAGCCAAAGGAGCACAGAACAGGGCACCAAACAATGACCATGCCTGGATGTCGGTGTAGAAACTAACTGCAAACAGAATGAAAATTGCTATGGTATTTGTTAACATATTATCCTGAATAACTGTCCAGGAGGCCATTTCACCGTGTTTATTCAATGAATAAGGACGTCTGTATTTGCAATTATGGATGTCCATATTTTATGTCCATATTTGAACACCTGCCCTATACCCCCTCCGTATTCAAAATAGGACCCACAGAACTCAAATATGGAAATTTGTCTTTGCAAAGAAGGACGTCCGTGTTTATTGAATAAATGCAGCGAAATGGCCTTCTGGTGGTGATAGATTTGGAGTGCTGACTGCCATGGTTCTTTTGCAAGACAGAACCTCATAACTTATATTTTATCAATGTTGCAACAATATGGAAACTTTACATTGTCCCCTCATCAGAAATGATACATTTTTTTGTACTGTGTGGGTAAGGATTCGGGGAAAATTCTCTTGTAAATGAAGTTTTTTTCTGATATTGAAAATACTCTTTGCTGGTGTTTTTTCTTCGACATTCAGAAAGGAATACTCAAAAACTTTTGTAAAAGTGTTTTACCATAAATTAGCAGGGTTGTGCCTTATCCGAGGTGCACCTTATACTTTGCATTTTAAGTTAAAATGACAATTTTTTACCTAGATAGAAAAATGCTATCATAGAGTGTCAAAGAAAAAGATTTTTCTTTTCATTTCTCTTTTAAAATCTTTTAACAGAAAAAAAAGTT